>JACMIF010002575.1:1354-17479 GCA_014805445.1 Diplogasteroides magnus | reverse complement strand
GACTAAATTTTCGGATATGTTTCACAGCTCTTATAAATATAATATATATAGCCACGGTGAAACATATCCGAAAATTTAGTCAAACTGCCAACCATAGTTGGCTCTCTCATTTGATGAGACACCATCTCCGCGGAGATTAGACGAATGACAATCTCACTAATGTCACTGATAGCGACACCCTACTGAATGATGCCCTTCAGAGATGACCTAGTGACTAATTTAGAATATTTCAATCGACTTTACCTATTTTCCGTGACCCCCCCCCCCTAAAAGGAGTTTAAAAAAGAGTTTGCGGCGTAGTGGAAATGGAATGAAATCTCCGGTCATGTCCATTACTGGATAGGGCATTGTTTTTTTACGAACTCTTATTGCATTTCAGTTTAAAACGTTTTCAGACGCAGTCACGCGATGTTGTGTCACTACAAGAAGAAGCTGCAGTGTCCACTTTGCGATTACGCGTGCCTTGATCACTCAATGGGATCAACTACAGTAAGCACACAACTCCTTCTCTATGTTGACTGCAAGGGCTATAGACAGCAGGGTTTATAAATTGGTAGTAAAGTGCATTTATCCCTTGTCTAATTCACTAGGAACGGTTGTCTTTCGAACGCAGATACAACCGCTCCGAGAGGATCAGACGAATGACAGACGCACTTTACTACCTTTTTAGAAAGCCTAATAGACAGCAGCGTCAAAAATATTGGCTCTGTTCCAGTTAACTGGTACCAAGGATATTAAGAGGTCCCTGGGATATTAAGAGGTCCCTACGCTATTATGAGATCCCATGCTCATCCCTTTGCTATTAAGAGGTCCCATTGCTATTGAAAGGTCCCATACTCATCCCTTTGCTATTAAGAGGTCCCATTGGTATTGAGAGGTTCCATACTCATCCCTTGACTATTAAGAGGTCCCATTGCTATTGAGAGGTCGCATATGTAAATTCGCATTCTTATTTTCCCACGCCAATTAGGCGAATGTGTACGCGCTGCCATAGGGGTCATGTAATACTTGCAATGAACGATAACGGACTGAATGGCCGAATAGAGAAAGTTGATTGCTTGGTGAAAAAGTATAAACTGCAATAGTAGTAACAAACATGCATCTTAAAGGAGCAAGAACCCTTAACAGTGCCTTAAAATCGTCTAATTGGCGTCGGAGAACGAGAATGCGAATTTAAATGTCAGAGCGATGGGGCGTCATAACTGACATTGTGGAATCATAATAGAACCTCTCAGTAGCCATGGGATCTCTTAATAGCCAAGGGATGACCATTGGACCTCTCAATAGCAATGTTATGACCATGGGACCTCTTAATTGCAATGGGATCACCGTGGGACCTCTCAATAGCAATGGGACCTCTTAATAGCCAAGGGATGAGTATTGGACCTCTCAATAGCAATGGGATCACCGTGGGACATCTCAATACCAATCTGACTTCTTAATAGCAAAGGGATGAGCATGGGATCTCATAATAGCGTAGGGACCTCTTAATATCCTTGGTACCAGTTAACTGGAACAGAGCCAAAATATCAATATTGGCGGTTCTTCCTCGGTGCAAATACGCATTGCAGTTTCCTTTTCCATCATGTTAGCACGAATACCATTTTCAGATGGAGAAGCATTTGAACGTGGACCATAAACTATCACATGGAAGAGAAACGCTTCCGGAGCCTGTAAGGACTGCCTACAATACGGAACGACACAAGATCCTCAGGTAAGCGACCTCTTATTACTACTTACTATACTTACTATTACTATCTTACTATTGGTACTTCTGATCCGAGCTCAGTGTAGATTAGCCTTCGACAATTGTATGCCTGATTCAATTTGCGGACGGATTTGATGAAGGCAGATTTAGAATTAGACTCTTTATGTCTGTTGTGATGTGGTCCCTGAGCTGCAAAATCGGGTTTATCTAGTACATTTCGAATGGGTGGTTGCGTATGCACTAGGGTTTCTAAATCGGTTGTAAAGTGCATTTCTCATTCGTCTATTTACTGAGGAGCGGTCGTCTCTTCGTTCGATAGATATCCGCTCCGAGGGGATTAGACGAATAGAAAAACGCACTTTACTACCCATTAAAAACCTAGTATGCACACACTTTCGATGTGTATTTCAGTGGCATTGATAGCTGGAAGGCTCGTCTATTCCCCATGCCCACAGTCTTTCCTGATCCTCCTGCTCAAGCGGCACCATTGATCGAGCCCAGAAGCAAGTCTCCTGCACGGATTTCTCCTGCTTCTACCAAGAAGAGGTACGGTGACCGACTGCAACGCGTGAATTGACGCGATGCGGTCGTCAGAGTTGTGAAATGACGTTATATTGCAGGAATTCCAGCAGCAAGCGCAAACCGGATTTTAATGAAGAGGAGGAAGAGGAGGAAGAGGAGGATGATGAGGATGAGAAGGAGAGGAAGAAGAAGGACGAAGAAAAAGAAAAGGCAGCCAAGACCAACAGGTGGGGGGAGTGTTCATTAGGGTAGGGAAAGCAAGTAGGTGCATTTTTCTGTCGTCTAATTCCCTCGGAGCAGGTGCCCATCGTATGGGAGAGACAACCGCTCTGAGTGAATTAGATGACAGAAAATACAGTTCTGCTTACTTTCCCTACTCTATTGATCTTATGCCACAAGTAGGGGATAGGGTTTCTAAATCGACAGTAAAGTGTAGTGTGGTGTAAGTCGATTCCGTTGGCAAAACGATTTCTCATTTCGCATCGGCGTCTTTCATTACCCGGTTGTCTCTTTAGTGCGGAGACGATCGCTGGGAATGAAATGAGACGGATGGGAAATTACGATCCCTTTGCTAACGGAATCGCGATTCCCCAGCCGTCTAACTTCATTCCCAGCGGTCATCTTCGCACTACAGAGACAACCGGGCAATGAAAGACACAGATGCGAAATGAAAAATACTTTTTCTAACGGAATCGACTGCCCCACTCTAGTAAAGTGCATGTTTAATTCATTTAATATCCGCTGATTGTGAGCTGTTGTCTGCACATTTGATAGACAACAGCTCCGAGTGGACTATACGAATGAGAAATGCACTTTACTACCGATTTTTGAATCCTTTGAGTGGAATTTGAGATTTAAGAAGTAGCGATCCCTTTTCAGGAAGCAAATTACTGTTTCCTTTTTATCGGACGAAGAATCATCGAGGGACTCTGAGGATGAGGACATCAAGAGGAGGAAGAGGGGTCAGTGGTTTAGTACGGGACTTCAGGGGAATTCATCCACGGATGAAAAGTAGACACATTGAATCGATTCATAAAGTGCTTTATTTTTCCCTAATTCCTACCGAGCTGTTGTCTAGCATCTTCGAGAGACAACCGCTGGGAATGGATCAGAGAAAGAATGCACTTGTCGATTCTAAATCTCTAGAGACACTAGGAGGTGTTCGTAAACACAAATATGTTTCCAGAACGATTTTAGTTATCGTATCATTCATGATACCTACTTTTAGAGTTAATGCACATAGAGTTACTTGAATTCCGATCGTTGCAGAAGAAACACAGAAGAAGATTAATGAAGAAGTGAAGAATGAGGATAGGAAAGGGGAGAATTCGAGCATCGCGACTACTACGGGAATAGCTGAGTCTACGGTGAGATTTCATTGATAACATGTACTGACATTGACTGAGTATTAGTCTTGGCAGAGTGAATCCCAAAGTTCATTCCGTCTCTCTGCGCTCTCATTCACCCGGTGCTCTCTGGCGCACAGACACGACCGCAGAGAGAGAGAGATGCAATGCACTTTGGGATTCACTCTGCCAGCACTGCTGAGTATCAATGTCCCGAAATTGCCTGCGTACATTCCACTGAATATCATGACGTTCACTGATTCAGGTCGCCCATCTAGGATCTCCCGTAAGGGAAGAAGATGTGAAGGACGAAGTGGAGGTGAGCATTTTTGTGAGTGAGGGGAATGCATAGGCGGGTTTCGAACTGAACGTGTCCTTGCACTATGGTAACTGTTATTAGCAGCGTGACGACATCGAAAATCTTCAAATTTGGAGGAAAATGGACCATTTTTGGCCCTACAGGGTTGTCTCAATTGACCTTTGTGCGGGGTGGTATGATTTTGTCACGGTTGTGCCCTAGTATGAAGTGAGCTACACAGAGATAAAGTGTCAGAGTCTTCTCAACAGCTACTATATATGAGTCGTCCACAGTGGATGCGTATTTATTGTTGATCTTTCAGACTCCCCAGCTCCCGCAGCACTTCTTGCATTATCGTGCCATGGGTGTGCCCGAAAAGGTACGAAATACTTTTGGATCAAGATATCCTTTTGCGATTACGGCATAGCCTTCAGCGTACTGCATGCCGCATATTATGTTGAACGCATTCTCGTTAAGTGACGACTCATGCATTAAAAGGTTGGATTATAGATTGTGATCGATAATGGTATTGTGGGTGATCAGATTGTTAAAAATTAGGCCCATTTAGACCGATTGTGTGTGAATTGTAGGGTGTCGTTTTGGGGACTTATTGACAGCCTTTGATTCCTAACCGTCTAATTTCATTCCTGGCGTCTTTCTCTTCGCAGAGACAACCGATAGGAATGGATTTAGACGGCTAGGAAATAAAGGCTGTCATTAACAGAGGGCTGCCCTATTGTATTGTACTGTGAAATTTGCTCTAACATGCTCTACACGCTACAGCCCGCGTCCGAGAAGCACTTCCCCACACAGGCAGAATCTGACGAAGTTGCTCGTCGTGAACAAGAGAAGAGAATTCAAAGGCAGCAAGCGGCGAGGAGAACAGGTACAGGTGGGAAAGCACACATCATGTTCGGCAGAGGAGGTGGAGGAGGAGGAAGGGGAAGAGGAGGAGGAGGACATGCCTAAATCGGTGCACAATCGCTACTAAAGATACTACAGCTGACTTGTTCTGAGAGGGACCTGTTACAGTACTTTAACCTGTTATCATTAAATATGTTTTTGTTGTGAAATTTTGTTGTTGAGATGCCTAATCTTGCATAGCATCGTTGGAGGTTAGAAAGAGTATGAAGCCCCTAGCTAGTAGAAGATTTCGAGTAATGAGCCCAGAGAAGATTTCATCCCTTTCCCTAATTAGGATCATGACTCAGTGCTTTGCTGCGCGAAAGATGCAATGGACACTTGCGTAATAAGAGTCACGTAGACACTATAGTCATTAATTGGTAGACGATTTCATTATTACAGCACGAGTTTCCATGCATAGCGCAATTTTCTTTCACATGCACTTTGTTGCAGAATCATATTCCCCAGATTTTTAATCTCTTCTGTGTATATTTCCCTTTGTTGTTCATGGAAATAACTGTAACAAATTCTGAATTGTCGAAGACATGGAAAATTATGCGATTTTTGTTGTTTTTACTTGTTGAGCTCCTCCATACTTTTGTTTGTCTGTTGCGATCCGGAGTGGGTTCTTTCACCTTCTTGCTGTTCACTTTTCTTGTTGGCCATTCGTTGTTCACTGTTATGGAGGTTGCAAAGAGACATAAAGCAAAGTAAACGGTGTCACATGTTCAATTTGTGCCTCGATAATGGTGACCAACCATTGGATACCTGTTTGCGTTTTGTATAACCTGCTTGTTATTAGATGTTAATGAAGGTTGTTGAAGTCAGTGAATGGTTGCAATCCAGGGTCTTCTGCAGGAGTATTGAATTATAGTTTGTAGTTTCGTATAGTTTCCGTCTCATTAGCGCGTTCGGAAAGTCCTCGTATTCTTACGTGCTATCCCTGGAATATGTGGTAAAGAGAACTTTGTTGACTTCTGGAGTCTGGATAATTGCGCCTTCCTCGCATTCTTGGAAAATTCCTACGTCGTTTGAGTAATTGCTGTGTAGATTTGAGATGTTATGTCTTCTGATTTTGCTCTGTCATTTATCTGTAAAACACACCGCGTATTGTAGTTTCTTGAGAACAAACGAGATTGAGATACAAACACTTTGAAGTCACTTCCCTTGCAAACAATAACAATAGCAATGTCAGGCAGTAGTCTAGCCTGTTATTGCTTAAAACAGCAGCATGGAAAGAGGACTAGTAGTTTCTCAGGCTCTTGGATTCCCATCTGCAACCAACATCAGAGATTATCTGCCAAGTATACTTATCTATCATTTTGTGACGTTGAGAGCAGGGTTCAAAAACGGTAAATTTATCGTCATTCTTCTCCGCCGCACTGTCGTCTATCATGGAGTGAGACAACCGCGCTCCGGAGAAGAATGACGACATATTTACCGTTTTAGAACTCCTAGTTGAGAGATTTCTGCTACTAGGAGGGCAAATGCGTGTAAATTTCATTATATATATGACTATGAACTCATCCTCACTTCTGACATTGTGAAGCGTTCTGCTCGGTGGAGAACAACAACCTGTGTGTAAATGATTGTGAGGACGCACATTTTTCTCCGTGAATAAGAAAGGCATCACAATTTCATGTAGCTGTCTTGTATCATAACATCTATTTTAGTATAGACTATTCGATCTCAAAGTCGGGCGCTTCATCGTTCGTTGAATTAAATGCGACGCTCGTATCAACAAACGATGTGGCATCATATACGCGCTCCCCAGAGGAACACACAGTTATTATTGAGCCTCTCGGCAGTAATAACTTTCCTTCTGATTGTCCGTCTGCTCTATCTATCTCTATTCCTATACGTTTGTTCTCTGATGCGAGCAAAATGCCTGGCAACCGAAAAGCGGGAGAGACGGGAGCAGAGTAAGATTCAGTAGAGTAAGGAAGATGTGCTCTTATCCCGTCTCATCTTCTGACACGGAAAGTGATCCTGAGGATGACTCCCCCATTCTATCCACAAACTCTGTCATGATGCAAGATCATCCAGACTGGCCGCGTACGGTGGACGAGCGACAATCGCACATCAATCCGATGGAAATGGACTCCCGAAGGCATCAGATACGGACAGAAGAGGTATTTCGCCAACGTCATTGGCAATCGTTCTGTAAAAATATTTGCTTGCCAGCTGTTAGACTCTCCATGAGTCGGAAATATTAGAGTTGCTACTTGAATCCTTTTACAGCTGCTCCGGAGGTTAGAAGTCATCGAAGAATGCTCAAAGAGGTTTGTGCTTCAATCAGCAAATAGCATTCTGATGTAGAGAATTTTAATTTTCTTTCAAAGCCATTATTGAAGAAAAACCATCACATGGGGAGAGAATATATCAACGTTGATAAATAATATTATCTGCAGATGTCCTGAGAATGAACCTACGGAAATATCGTTATGGATTGCACAGACTCTCTGCGAAATGCACATGAATAAGGTACATTATTGGGCGATGGATTAGACAAGACGGGATGATACAGGACTAAAATAACTTTTAAAAAATCATGAACAGAACAATTTGTACTGATTCATTGTTCTCGAAGCAGGAGTTGATTTTCAGCAAATTTCGGAAAGCGTGTTAGAGAAACTGAGGGAAGTGCCGAAGAAGATTCCAACCCACGCTGTTGCTTCGAGCGCTGTTCGAGAAGTCGCGTCGGTGGGTTACAACATGGTAAATATAGTAGGCTCGTTAAAGAGCAAATATTATCTGTGGCGCTGAAAGCGAAATCCACGAAGAAGAGAAGAGATCCAGGGAGAAGAGAAGAGGATGTTTCATTTTTTCAGTGCTTGTTGCTGATAATCGAGTGGCTACAGGAGGCTCATTTCTTTACTGCAGAGTAAGCAAATTATCCAGCAGCGAAAAGGCATAAATGATTTGTTGCTTCAGTGGCTCTGATCGATTTTACGTAAATATGCACGCTTGGCTTGCTCTCTTGCTGCTCAACAAACTTATAGGGCTTTACAGATTCCCTACCAATGCCTTGTCTGGAAATAGAATGGAAGAAAACGAAATGCAAATTCTTAATCGTCAGCATTCGATATCGAATGGAGATTCAACCTGGAAGGAAGAAATTGCAAGCGTATGTCATATTTTCCATTGGCTATTACATACATAATTGTATACATTTGGAAGTTGTTTTGTTACAAGTTCCACCTTGATCCTATGCAGATTTTAACGTTCATTGTCGTAAAACACGCTCTTAAGGCGCTCGATCTGAATTCGGTCGTGAAGGATGAACCATATATGCAGACAACTGTTGCAATAACTAGCCTACCTGGAACCTCGAGTGGATATCAACAACAACCAGATTATGATTCCGTTGAGTATCCAGAAGAATCGATCAATGAGGTGATCTATTCTTGGTCGCATTTTCGTCTTGTATAAGACAGCCGCGTACGAGAGAAAAAGATCAGCAATAATTCAGGTCGTGTTCAATGAAGACACAAGAAGGAAGAAGCAGAACGGCGAGCAGCCTCCCGTTGTTGAAGGGAAAATGAACAGTGCGTTACCTATCAGTCTGACCCTCATTCCACTCTTTCGATGTGTTTGAATCGGACGAACTGTCACACATCAATCTTACAATTTTTATTTGATTGTGTTTCATTCAGATGAACTAGCAAAAGTGTCGCAGACGAAGGGACAAACAAAAAATGCGAAAAGAAAAGTAAATGCTTAGCTTAAATAAGTTTTAAACTAATTGTTTCAGAAACCGGGAAAACATGGAGATCAATCGAATTGTCAGGAACAACGCAGCACGAATTACGGAGAATGTGGGATTGCTTGTTCTGTAAGATTCGTAAGAATGTGCTATGATTCAGTTGCTTGCCAGTTCTGCAACCGAAACTGTGCAAGTCGGTCGGGAAAGAAAATACACGAAAGGTGCGTCAAGAATACACGTTGAAAGAAATTACATGATTTGGTTTTCAGAAGGTGCTGTTCCAACCCGGACGCATTATTTCCTGATAAGAATCCGGAGGATAAAATTGTATGCGCACTCTTTTTCTCAAAATTACTAAAAAGGATATGGCATAACGTGCATGAATAATCTCTTCTCCGGCTTTTTCAGGAACAAAAGCCTCCCAAACAAAAGAAAGAAGGGGAGATGCGGGTCGGAACACCGAAACAACAGGTTTAGACAATAAATTGAAAAGAAACCAAGGATTTAACAAAAACAATACAGAGTATTCCCATTAAATCAGCGATTACATATTTCAGGAATTCGCGAAACCATCATCAACGATCATTATTGGCCAATGTGAGTGTGCGATGATTTTCATTAAAATATTTATTAGTTGGGTACTATGGGAATGATTGATTGCGCTGTGTCTATTTAGTTGCGTGTCGGCATTGCAAGAGGAATTGTGCTAGCAGAAGTGGCCGCAGCACTCATGAGAAAAAGTGTGACAGCAATCCGAACAAAGCAGGAGGGGTACGGCATTTGGATCCAATAAATACTCCGTTTCCTCTTCTGATAGCTGAGAGATCACGAATCGTACAAGAAATATTGCAGCCAAATCATTTTCCGGCCACAGTACGAGCGATCTCTTCCACGGCAACTGTCCCCGTTATGGTAAGGTCCAAATAGTTTTGGCATAACATTAAAAACATAATGTGAATAGAAAAAAAGATAATAGCCTCTATAGTCGACGAAAAGGTAGGATCTTTCATAAATCTTCATTAGGCCTCTCTACCGTTCTTTTCAATTTACAACGAAAAATATTCATCTTATTTCAAGCGCTGTTGAGAATACTGTGAAATTATTAGTAATCGATGTAAATTATTTGCAGCCCACCAGCAGTGTACTCTGTCCGGCCTGCGACATTATATTACCTAGTGTCTTTGTAGCGGAAGAGCATCTAGCCAGGTACATAACACTCTTTTCTGTGACATTACTTCTGGCACTTGAGGAAGATGAAAACAACCTCTTGGTTAAAAAAAGCATCACGTCTCCATCTACTAAACGTTGTTGAAAATATATTTTCAGACAGCACGCCTCGCAGCAACACTGCGCCACGTTTGTCTGTTACACATGTAGCGATCGCTACGGGACCGGGCGCGAGTTCCAGCTTCATCAAGCAGTTAGTGACCCCCTCGATGGCTCCTTTGATCCCAGACAAGCGCTTGTTATTACCTCTCATTTATACTTTGCAGAATTGTACTGTGGGCGATGCCTACATCCACTTTGACGAATCGCAGGGCAACATGGAGATTACTGTGAGCACTCGATTTTTCATGAAATGATCTTGGGAATCCAAGTTGGGATACCTCATTCTCAGGCAGTTGAGAGAAAGAAAAAAATTACACACAGCACATCTTGACCAACCCCTGTTTTTTTACCAGGAATTAGTCTTGGCAGAGTGAATTTCAAAATTCATCCATGCATTTTTCTGCGCTCTCATTCACCCGGTCGTTTCTGACGGATAGAAACGATGGCGAGGGGAAATTTTGGAACCGCCGCTGTAGAACTGGACATTTTGGAAGCTGAGAAGACAGCTCTGCACCGATAGATAGAATGAAGAATAAATAGGGGCATAGGAAAGTTTCAAAGTGTTCAGTTCCAAAATATCCCGGTTTCAAAATATCCAGTTCCAAAACTGTGGTTCCAAATGTCCCCTCGCCAGAAACGACCTCTAGACGTAGACCACATAGAAATATAACGCACCTTGGGTTTCACTTAGACAACACGGATATTAATTGGCTTCAAAAGTGACTGATATGAATTGGACTTTGCTTCAGGAGAGTGGTACAATGAGTGTCATTATTGTAGGATAGTGGCTCTGCGTGGGGCACTGGTTGTGGCCTACTTTTTGTGAAGGAGGAAATCGATGTAAAGAACGAGCCTATGGACAGTTAGACTGGCAGGTCGTTAGCAAGAGACTGCCAACAGCACATTCCCAAGAGACTGCCAACAGCACAAGAAGACGATATTTCGAGAGAAAAAACGTTTCAAGTTCTATAACATAAAAAGATTAAATGTCTTATCCTTCACTGTTAAATTTTCATCTATATTTTCTTACAAGTGTTGTTAGATTTTTGTAAATGTGTTTACACATCAGTACACGTATATGTTCCATGTTCGCATCAAATGTAAATGTTGATCTCTGGGAATACGCATATTTGTTAATTGTAGCAAGTTAAAAGTAGTGCTACGACTAGTTGGCAAACGATGTAGACATTTCCTTTTATCACTTATTAATCAATAAAGCATACTTCCTGATCTCAGAAAGATTAGGAAGGTCCATTTTAGGGGTTGATTTCGCGGGTGAAAGGCAGGAGTGCCCATAAACATTTGCATCGTTATGGTGAAATGAACAGGTTCGTCATCAATTCATCGCTGAAGTCTCCTTTAACCATTTGGCGCTCTTCTATTTCATCCGATTTGACAAACAACTGAATTTAATTTCGGATTGTTCCTGCAAACTAGGGCTTCCAAATCAATAACCAAATATATTTCTCATTCGTCTAGTCTCCACGAAAAGATCATCTATGGAATGTAGATATTAGAAAGAATGAGTAATGCACTTGCCCATTGCTTTGGAAACAAGGGTGGGACTTTCTTGTTTCTTGAAATTTCCTGATTTCTTTTTATTTATTTTGCATCGTTGTACTCACATGATAGAGACAACAGCTCCGCGGAGATTAGACGAACGACGAATGCACTGAAAGCACCAAATGCAACTATGGAGCATAGATATTGGAAAGAATAAGAAATGCATTTACTAGGTGAGGCAGAATGAACGCGAGAGTGCATTCCGTCTCTCTGTGCTCTCCATCGTGCGGTCATATCTGGTGAGTAGACACGGCAGCACGATGGGGAGCACAGAGTGACGTAATGTACTCTCGCGTTCATTCTGCCTTCCCTCGCATTTACCTACTGGAAACCCTACTGCATACATTTGCATTGCAAACAAATTTGTATCGTCGTGCGCACAATTCATTTTCACCACTCCTTCGACCGTCTTCCTCAAGAGGCGGTCGACTTCGTCTTTCGTCGTCCGAAACTATACTCGTCGGGATACTCAGGTATTTTAAGGCGCTGATTGTCGATTAGTTGACTTGGATGATGTTACTGGTTCAGAAATGCGCTCCTCGTGGGCAACTCTACCGTACTTGTTGGTTCTACTCGCTCGAGCGGATTCATGGAGCAAGCTGGGATGTGGCGCCACCAAGGTATATCTGGAGACCACGGCGGCTTGAGACGACAAATGTGAAACGTCGGATTCGCCAGACCCACCTTACCAAATGGAACCCAAATACTAAAATGAGCATAGCATGAAATGGTTTTAATATCGGAGCCGCAGTTATCTTGGAATAACTTTTTTTGCTTCTAGATAACATCAAGTTCCAAAGTATGATGCAGACTTTGACATCAATACTGCATATTCTGATCGGGTGCTCAACGGAAATGATTAGTGGCTATAAATGGCAATTATTGCAAAGAAATGTGGAATATACACTGTCAAAGTTTTACCATAGCGTAATATGCTTCACTATTACAAAAGTAGTGACTGCTTTTTGAACTAGCTCGATTTGGTGTTCCCATATTATTGGGTTAAAATGTTTCGAAGGCGAGCAATGCGTCCCTAGAAGTCTCAAAATAGTTCTACAGTCCGAACAACAGACTGATAGAACTTCCCTGATTGTTCATCTGCGCGGAATCTGTACCTTTGAAAATACGAAAAGCTGCGCACTGGTGCCGGGTTTTGAAAGGGAAGGTGAGAGACAATATCAGAATTCAAAAGTGCGCTCCCTCCTCTTCGGGAGGTATAGGAGCCATCTTTATTGGCCCGCTTACCCAATAATATCCGAATCACCAAGGAATCAGTGCGGAAATCCGATCATAAAGTTTAAAGATTCGATTCCCCGCATGTTCCATATTTATGTAGTATACCAGAAGGGCGGACCAGTCCCGGCTATAACCGCTCTCGAAGCAAGCATGATGACGAATTAAGTTGGGAAAGGCAACTGGCCCGGATGATATATCAACGGAAGTTTGGATAACGGCTGAGAGATCGTTGATATTGCCTCCGGAAAGTGTGGCTTTGTGAAGGAGAAGAATACAATCGATGTCATCTTCGCATCTACATTTCTAATGGGGAGACACAGAGAGGTGCAACAGCCACTACACTGTGCTTTCCTCGATCTGGAGAATGCATTCGATGGAGTCCTCCACGAGTTGATATCACTATCACTCAGACAACACATGGTACCTGAAGAATACATGCAATGGATAATGATGATGTATGATAGGCCGGAGAGTGCTGTGAGATGTGGGGCAGGGACATAGTGACCCTTCCCGAATACTGTAGGAGTACATCCGCTCTCTCACCTTTGCTATTCGTAATCGCATTTGCCTCTATTACTTGCGGCCTCCGCACTCCGCATCCTTGGACTCTGCTGTACGTGGATGATGTAGTGGTGACTTACAGAACGAGAGGAGAATTAAAAACCCTGACACAGAACTGGAAAGATCGTCTGACGAGTTACGGTCTTAGGCTGAACATCGCCAAGACCGAGTATCTAGTTTGGTGAACAGACGAATGGAATTTTATCCATTGATGTTGTTGATCTCCCTAAGACAGCCCACTGCAAGTATATGGGATCTATTCCCTCCTCTGACGAAGACATCAAGGCAGCCTCTATGGCACGGCAACAAGCTGCATGTATGAACTGGAGAGAATTAACGGGAGTGAAATGTGATTGGAAGATGTCAGAGAAGCTCAAGGAAAGATATAACGAACCGTTGTCAGACCGATCGCTTTATATAGTACGGAATGATGGCCAATCGTTGCGCGAGTTGGGCAGTCTCTGTACACTATGGAAATGAGAATGTTACGGTGGTCCCTCGGACTGACACTACTCGATACGGTGCGGAATGAGGAGGTGAGAAAGAGAATGGGAGTTGTCCCTGTTAATGAGAAGGTTAGAGAGGGAAGAATGAGATGGTACATATGGTCATTTTCTAAGGAGAAAGACCGATTTAGCCACGAGAATTGTCCTCGATATCAAAAGCAAAAGGCCGAGAGAGAGGCCTAATGTGAGGTGGATGGATACCACCGCGCAAGACCGGAAGGGTAGAAAGCTAACGTCTAGAGATGCCTTAGACCGTGTTTTATGGAGACAAAAGGCCCCTTTTGCGTACCCTCCACCGAAGCGGGACTAACGCACAGAAGAAAAAGAAGGCCAGAAGGGTGGTTTGCTTTTGTTGGCTGAATCGCCGCGAGATTTAACAGTTTTGACAAGCGGGATTACGAGAGCGAAAATGATGTTTCCACCTTGCAACGGAGTCCTTTCAGCTGTGCATGTTGTTCAACATGGAGTGTGGCCCATCGAGATATGCCGACAAGGAGCTGATGATATTTCGAGAGGAAGAGATCAATGACACCTGTAGACTTGGAATAACTCTAAGGTGATACAAATTTAGCAGCTTATAAAACTTGTTCGAATATCTATGTATAACTATTCTCATTCAGGCCTCATAGTCCGGAGTTTTTTCTTATGAATATTTGGTCGAACCACACTCCTGTCTCGAACGTGAAAATACAGAACATACGGGGACTCATATTTCCGTGCAGTGTAAATTCCACCGCGGGAGGCTCAATCCAAGGTAAGTGTTTCACATTCAGACATTCAAACATCTCAAGTCTGTTTATCGTAAGAAAAGCCTTGCAGATGTGCGATTTACGGGCGATGGCAACCTTACTGAATGCGAAGCAGTCATCCATGTTCGACGAACTTCCGAGAGCCAAAATGGAAGCTTATCTTACAGAATTCGTTCTTCAACGACAAACATGATCTGAACTTGGACGATGGCGCAGATAGTATAAGCGGTGATGTGAAGGCGGAGGATAGCGTGGATAAACTGAGTGCTTTCTTAGAAGATTAGTGCTTTCCGCTACAAATACCCTTCAGAAAAGGCATGCCCGGTCGGAACTCACAAGTTCGTTGCCAATTGCACGGACGCGGCGTGTCTTTCCAAGGTAACAATTAGATCAGCTGGAAAAGAAGAAATAAGTTCTGGAGAATCTGATACTTCACGATAGTTATTCTGCCGGCATGAGCTACACGTGCGACGGTAGCAGTAACTCCGTTCTCCAGTGAGTCGTTGACCGCAACGCATGAGCAGACGCGGCGCGATCATTCGTTCGTGCTGAGAGGTCAGATTTCGCTTTACAGGCTTTACTACAACAACATTTGGTCTAACGTTACTACTCTCAAGTGTTTCGTCAAATCCGACAAATCGAAGGTCTGGAGTGCTGAGGTAAATCAACGTCTCAAGCAGAATGTGAATGAACAATCTCAAGGGGTAGACTTCAAGGAACAACAATACGGCCCTGATCAGTTCTTCCAGCTTCGATGCGCTATTCTGTTAGTTGTTTCTTCTTCTTCTTTGATGTTAAGAAAAAGGCGCGATTAGAAAATCAACCCAGCCAAGGGAGATGCATCATGAGCGCAATCTATTGCGCCTTCATCAACGATAAAGCACACGGCAAATCAGCCGACTCCATAATTAAACCACTCCTATCTCTGCACTACACCACAATGACTGTCGAACGGTTCTGAACTTGAGCTGGGCTTTGCGTTGCCATAGTCGAAAAAAATCTGGGATGTGTTACGGATTGGGATAGTGATATTTGGCCAAAGAAGCGTGAGCTCCGTCGTTGGTGCATCCTACGTTTGATAGTTGTTGCCACAAATCATTTGAATCAACTTCTTTCTTTGAACTTGAATCGCACCGAGCGCAACAAAACAAATCTTTAAAAAATCCACAAAACACCCGATTTTTCTTATAAGTTCGACCATTGTCGTGTGCACACTCCCGTATCGTAAAACTGGCTACAGAAACAAAAATATGCTACTTTCTGTTGCATTCCCTATTTTCATTCCCCCACCCCCGAAAGGCCCTCACAGCGTGAAGTCGAAAAACAAACGTAACTCGAATGCAGATAAGGGTCAAGAAAGGAGGATAAAATAGAGAGTTTTCAGTCAAACACGCCCACCCTCTACTCCATCGTTCCCGGACTACAACACCTACGCGCCGGTTGTGAATCCTGATGTTGGACACGGGGATACTGGACAGAGCTCATTCACGGAACTCAGCAACCTCTACAAGACACATCCCGTCATCGCCCCAATAGTCACTGCATTGCTAATTGCAGTTTGTTTCACGGTCGGTTTATCATAAACACATTTAAATTATAATAGTAAAATATAATAATTGACAAATATATTCTGCCTGTCTGATGACTGCGGATGGGGGGCGTGGGGTGGGGGGGGGGGGGGGGGGGGGGGGGGCGTGG
>JACMIF010002573.1:0-17491 GCA_014805445.1 Diplogasteroides magnus | reverse complement strand
GAATGGCATGCCTGCCTACTATTCATAACTACACACTTTGAAACTGCGCAGCTGTTCTTAATAAAGATAGATAGATTTCAAAAAAAGTGTGAAAGACTTTCTTTACAACCTAATATGAGAATAGCAAATTGAATTTATGCCAAAGGATCATTGTTGCGTGAATTCAGGATGCGTCATTCTCGGTCTATCATGAATTCTCAGTGAACGGGCTAACTGAATGGAGACTGCGATTAGAGGGTTACCTGCCGATACTGGAAGATTCTAGCGTTAGTTGTTTTATTCGAATTTCCTAACATTTTTCTGTACAATGATGTGTACAAGATAATATCATCAAAATAATATGTGCACATGTCTTTAAATACATTTTGAATGCTTATTATATATGACTTGCAGGAATAAATTTCTTTTTTTTCGTCCCAAGGTGGGTTTTTAGAGAGCGTGCAAAATGAGAGAGCGCAGACAAAAAAGCGAAAGCGCGAAGCGTGCACGCTTCGCGCTATCTCTGCTCTGTCTCGTTTTACACGCTCTCTCGTCCTGCCAAAAATCCACTTTGGGACGAAAAAAAGAAATTTATTCCTGCAAGTCATATATTGACTTTTTCTTGCTTGTTTATCCAGAGAGCATGTAAATTCTTTTATAGGAATTGGACGAGGAACCGAGAGCAAAACGCGCCTGCCTGTCTTGCTCAAAAAATGTTCATTCACAAGATCTTCAACCTTCACTACTCACGGTAGTTTCCCTTTGCTCTTGTTCCCGTATATTATTTTAAATTGCGCATAAGGATTAAGATTATGAAAGAAACTCGATCAGTTAGTCATGCATATTTAGGAGACCACGACTGGAGTCATCACGGTATCACTAAATGCTGTCCCGAAGTTGAAGGACCTGAAGTAATGAGTTGTTTGTTTGAAATTCACCGCATATTGAACTCATTTACAGCCTGTCAGTTGTGTCTCCAATTTTGAGTGGAAAACTGAAAGTGGAAGAAGAGATTCTTTCGATCAGCAAAGAGGTTTTCGTTTTCAAACTCCTGTATGAATTACTATGAATTTGCAGCTGCTTGGTGCACATTCTCCCTTTTTCTCAACACTTTTTATGGAGGTTTCAAAGAACGAGATATGGAAGTGAAATTTTCCTACCTGGAGCAGCTGTTAAATGTATTATTAAAGATTGTTGAAGTAAAAGTGGACCTCGAAATTTTCAAAAAAATCATTACATTAATGAAGAATCGAAAATGGAAATCTGACTGTCGTGAGTGAATTTTTACATTCATTTTTACTCTCATTTTGGCCATAAGCTGGCACTTGGGGACTCATTATGAAAGCTGCCGATCAATTGGAAATTCTGAAAGTGGTGAAGATGTGCGAAGCACATTTGCTGAAATGTAAATTTGATGAGGTAGCATTGTGGATTTTGTTCTATTGGAAAATATTTTTGCAGGAAAAGGACAAAGACCTTCTCTCTGATCTACTTCTTGTTGCGGATTCTGTGAGAAACAATAAACTCGTGGTAACGATTTGTTTTGAAGGAAATACATATTTGTTCCTAAAATTTTAAATCTCTCCTTATAAGGTATACCTCTCTGTGAAAATTGTTTTTTTTAAATTAATTTTAGTTCTGCATTGCAAATAAAGTAGACATCACATTTTGATCATATGTTAAATGCATTTCAGATGCATATTCTTAAATTGTTTCGTACTCCACCAGCGCTTCGAGATGTTTTCGTTCCATTGGCTAGCGCAGTTTCATCCGAAACAACTGTGGCTGCATTCCAGGTTCTAATTCCAATTCTAGTTTCAATTGATCATGGTCATAATGTCCTTTTTAGCACATTGCAAATATCGGTAGTCTCTCGCGAACGCCCTTGATGATGAAGGATCCGAAGGTATAAATGTTTTTAGGATTGCATCTAAATCATACATGGGCATCATCGTGTAAAAATCACGATACCACCCTGCTACGCGATAGCCTATTTCCCGCGAAATAGGCCTTTCGGGCCGGGACCGGGAAATAGGCTATCCCCCTGCAACTATCCTAGTGACCAGTTCGCAAACAGAAAAGTTAAGAAAAAAGTTCTACGCACTGTAATGAAACTTATCTGTTTGTGGACACTCTGTAAATGGCGGTGACCACCCTGCAGCGATGTATTTGGCAATAATCCTGCTCATGTATGATCAAAATCATGGTTTCCTGTAACTTACCCTTCATGCCGGTTACTCGATGCGTTTGCAACGAAAACTATTTTCCTAGAACTTCCCTCGTGAAACTGGCCGGTTGGGGAGCAGTTATATATCCAAAATAATAATTTATCAATTTAAAGATTCTACACATTAATTGTATAGATTAATCATGAATTGGATATATTAAGCAGCTTGCGCTACTCTTTACTTATTGATATATATGCCAGGTATGGCTCCTCGATCCTGTCTTTGGAGAACTGCGGTTTGAACTCTTCTATGATAAGGTATGTTTTCTTATTTGTGATGCTGACCTTTCATGGTTACAAATATGTTATTATTAAGTTTCCCGAAATCTCCTGGGCATTCGTTCGACTTATCTGTGATGTGGGATACAATCGACGGACAACGGGTAATTTTTCTGTCACTGCGAGTGCTGGTGATGGAGATCGTGAATATCGTACTGATGAGGATTGGAATGACTGCACAGCAGACGATGCTAAACGTGATAGCTATTACGATGGACAGATGCTTCTATTCACTTCTGCACAGTATTTCTTTTGTATCACTAACGGGGATTATAATAATGGAATCTATTTTGGAAAACTCATCAAAGGAAATGAGAATCTTGATATTGATGACAGTGCTCGTTGTGTCAATAATATGCCAGTTGCTTTGTCTGGTGTTTTTGTTCATGAGGGATAGACTCATCAATAGTTGTCTATTCTGTTATTCTCTTTCCACTATGAAGATGATTTTTGTTTTGTCCACTTCGATTTCATCTCCGTTATACATATGTTTACTTCGAATTATTTCAGCTGATTGCTTGATGATATGCGTTTGCAACGCTATCATACATTCCTGTTTGCAGGGTCCATCGTTACAGTGACGCAAGTAAGATGAAGTGATACGTTCATATTTCTTGTATCTTATTACCATTTTACTTCTTACTACCATTTTTGATCCGATGTAGATATTGATCGCGAAGCGATGAAGTTCACTTCACCTCGATTCACTTAATCTGAGGCCGTATGCTAGAGCGCGACAAACCATTTGTCGATCAAACGTGACGTCATTTGGGTAGGGGAGGATTGTCGACAAACCGCTCCTCTACTCACGTAAAGTACGTCACGTTTTACGGCAAACGATTTGTCGCGTTCTTACATACGGCCCGAGTTCTATTTAGATGAAGACGCAGGAGCGGTTAACATTCCTTTTATCAGACGAGAAGAGGAAAGCACACGTTGATATCTGTGCGGAGCAGCACGAAATGTAAGTTACATTCCATTTTTGTGTATTCTTGTATTGTATTTTAGTGTATTCGATATTTTCATGTATTCTAATTCGGCTTTTACAGATCAGCAACCATGCACAGAGATGATGACCAACTTCATGTCTCCATGTAATGCTAGGGCTTTGGGCCCTGGTTCTCGATCAGTTACTAACTCGGTAATCACGCAACAAATTTATGAGACAAGAGGAGGAATGGTGAGACAAATGAGTGGTCGAAATGTGAAAATAAACACAATAAAATTCCCGCGTAACTCACATAAGAGTTACCAACTACTATCTCACACTAACCGACGACTACTGGCCTAAAACTAGAATGAAAATAGGCCAGAATAAATACAGTATGACAATAGGCTGCGTAACATATTCCATACGAGACGCAAAATATAATAAACAAGCCGCTACGCGGCGCTCCGCCGGCTGGAAACGCTATGCCGACGCATAACACTCATAACGGCTACTCCACGCGGTAGTTTCTTTGGCTAGGAGAATACAGTCTATGACATTTCTCTTATTCCCTATATGGTCTGATTCCCTTTCCATCCACCTCGCGTCTATGTTTTACGCTTATTGAACGACAGGCTTAAAGTACGGGTTCCTTCCCTGGATTCTATGGATTTTCTCTCCTCATTGAACTGCTAGAACGTTCTATATAATTTCTATAATGACTTTTCCCTCTTTCCATTATTGGCTGGGGTCCGTTCATAGCTACTATCGGTTCCTCTCGTTCACAATTGCTACGCTCTTCCAATAGTGGAACCATCGCAAATGAATGAAATGAGTCTGCGTCGTCCTTTTATACCCTTTCCCGTAAGACCGAAATTTCGGTCTTATGGAAACGCATAAAAGGGCGGGTGAACAGTCAGATATACCGGCCTTATGTCTGTCGCTTCGTGTTCTAGCTTCCGCGCAAATATCTTTGAACATGTCACTGTTTCATCACCTCGTGATATTTCGTCATCTCAAAGCATTTCATCATAACGAAGTATTTCGTAATCTCAAGGTACTTCGTCATCTTGAAGTATTTCGTTATCAGATAGATAATTTTACCTTGAGATGACGAAATACTCCATGATGACGCAATAGCTAGAGATGACGAAATACTTCATGGTGACGAAATACCTTTCCTGTAAGACCGAAATTTCAGTCTTAGCGTTAGACCGAATATTCGGTCTTATGGAAAAGTATAAAAGGGCGGGTGAACAGTCAGATTTAGGGCCTTGCACCGGTCGCTTGGTGTGCCACTTTCCTACACAAACATGTTTCATGTCACTGAGTGTTTTCATCATAATATTTCGTGGTATTTCGTAATCTCAAAGTATTTCGTCATCTCAAGATATTTCGTCAACATTGAGTATTTCGTCATCCCCAAAGTATTTCGTCATTATAAGGTGTTTCGTCATCATAAAGTATTTCGTCATGAGATATAGAATTTTACCCTGAGCTGACGAAATACTCCATAATGACGACATACCTTGAGATGTCGAAATGCACAATGGTGATTAAATACACCGTGACACGTTAAAATATGTTTGAGAGGGAAACTTGTGATTAAATGCATTGAAAATGGGGCCTATTAGACCATCTCGAAATTTTCGGGTAGATTACGGTAGGTTACTATAGGATACGGTACGTATGGATGCGTTTTTTGGAATCCTTGTGGTCGAATACCCCTGTTTGGTTAAAATGGCGGCAATCGGAGCATTTCAAATTTTTGGGTGGGTTTCGGTAGGATTACGGTAGGTTACTGTAAGATACGGTGGTCGGGCATACCTTTTTTGGATTACCCGTGGTCGAATACCTCTATATAGTGAAAAGCGGGCATGCGGTACTTCGCAATATTGCGCAATAATCAGATTTCGCAATAGTGCGCAAACATACATACCGGCATAAGGAGGTTAGCCATTTATTACATAAAATGTAGATAATCGCTACCGTAATAGATCAAATCGGTAGGTCGATTAGGGCGAACTTATAATAGAAAATAAGGAAACAAATCCCGACTATATCGTGACTTGTTGGGGTCATTTGGGCAGTGTTTGGGGCTACTACTATAACATCCATTGTTCCTCGCCATTCAGATACGTGAGTAAATTTTCCGTATACGGTATACCATACATGGTCACGATCGTGACAAAATCACGATAGCACCCTGCAAAAATTGTTAGGGCCACCCTCCAGGGCGAAAATCGTCATTTTTGCACTTGAAGTGACCAGTTTTTCGATGTAATCGCCCTACTGTGACATTGTTATGCACGAACCTTGCCCGTGTATGCCGTTTAGAAATACACTATTCTTTCAGTGAGAAACGTTGTGAAGTGGTGAGAGCAGACATAACTGTCAAGTGGGGAACAGCCAAGGACGAATATCAGGTAAATCGGGGAAAATGTTTTATCCCACTATGACTGAACATACTTCTGAGTTGATTTTTTTTAGAATTTATGCTTGAAAGTATCGTCACCTCGCTTTAGGAAGCATCATTTTCTGCCTATCACGAATTTTCTGGGAAAACTCCTACTAAATGGAGGCTGCGATTGGATGGATTCCTGCCAATTCTCGAAGATTCTTACGTTCGTAACCTTATCTTATCTTAGATATTCCGGGGTGACGGTTGCACAAAGGAAATTTCCCAACTCCTAAAAAGACTATTGTAAAAAGTTGTGCAAATGTCGTTGAGTTGTACATTAGTCGTTTGTGCCACGCTTCCGATGATCCGACTGCAATGGATTCTCCAACGCCGATAACACCCTTTCCCGCAGGTTTCGGTCCCTTGCCATATAGGAGATATTAACACGTGAAATGATCTTGTTTTCTATTTATTCGGTTTCGCAGGTATTGGGAGAGGAATTGTGGGCAAAACGAGCCCGCTTATCTTGCACGGGAAACTCTCATTCAGCGAAAAAATTTCAACCTTCATTTGTCACGGTATGTAAGAAAATTCTTATATGTGGGCATTGAAAAATTAATAATATATTAAATCTTACAGGGGACCACGTCAGGAATAATTACTGTATCATTAAAGGCTATACCGAATGAGGAAGAACTGAGGTCTTTCCCTTAATGTTCGTTACCATGCCTTTATTTGCAGGCAGCCAGTAGTATATCCAATTTTGAGTGGAAAACTGAAAGTGGATGAAACAGGAACAGCTTGAATTTTCCATTTGCCATCACCGAAATGAACACACAAGCAGATAGCTCGACGCTTGATTTCCGGGCGTTCGTTCTGGAAAGGTGAACGCTCCAAACCGTCTGGAGTTCCAAACTTGATGTCATATGGGTAGGGGAGGGCGTCTGCCAAGCCGCTTACCCTACGCAAATGACATCACGTTTGGAACTCCAGAAGGTTTGGGCGCGTTCATGCATACGCAGATAATAAATAATATGATCCCGATTCATATCTGACCTCAATATCCATGAGATGCTCAATCCAGGGTCCGTTCTTTGCAAGGACGTCATTGTCACGCGGCCACTGTTCTTAAATTGAAAATATATTTGAGATAAAAGCATTACCGCAAACATATTAGGAAAATTTGGGAGTAATATAATATTTAATCACTGTATGATAAAAATGCAGTTCACAAATGCATTTCTAGGATGAAGACCCTGGATTGAGCATCTCATGGATATTGAGGTCACATATAAATCGGGCTCATATTATTTATTATCTGCGTATGCATGAACGCGCCCAAACCTTCTGGAGTTCCAAACATGATGTCATTTGCGTAGGGTAGGCGGCTTGGCAAACGCCCTCCCCTACCCATATGACATCAAGTTTGGAACTCCAGACGGTTTGGAGCGTTCACCTTTCCAGAACGAACGCCCGGAAATCAAGCGTCGAGCTATCTGCTTGTGTGTTCATTTCGGTGATGGCAAATGGAAAATTCAAGCTGTTCCTGTTTCATCCGAACAACTCGACAACTTAAGGTAGTACTTCCATCAAATTCAAGTTACTGTCATGTTCACGCTCTAAAACATTATGTTTTTTTTATTTATTTTGTTTTACAGGGTGACGATTCCGCAAACTGTGAAGAAATCGAAGGGAGGAGTGGAAGGATGTCATTCTGTGCGCGGATTTGGAAAAGTTGCATACTGCGACACAAAGGAGAGCACTATCGAGGTGATGCCAGCCAGAATCCTTATGCATGAACGTTCGCCTTACGGAAATGATCATATCTAAAGCGGGGCCCACATAACCGACGAATCACTCCTCCTCGCCCATACATTAACTAGGCGGTCCACATGTAGGCACACTTAATATTTTGAAAATCGGGGCCGCGTTGGGCAGAATAACTAGCAGGCACCCTTAAAATATGATTTTTGAATTGAAAAACTGGAACCGTCATGTCGGTAAAAGACGCTCATCTTTCGTCAATTTAGAAAATACGGCCCTTAGAACGCAATATCATAACTTGATTTTTGGGTTCGCCGTGAAATTCTACATAGGAAAAGATGTTAATTTTATTTCATAATGTTTTCCCGATTTTAAATTCACCTTTGAAGGTCAAAATGAAGCAAATTACAACAACATTCCGGGGTCGGGTATTGGTAGTGGCTTGCCACGAAAGGTATGGTCTATCCCGTATATAACTGGATAAAATGACTTGGGAACACCGGTATATAATCCCCTGCAAGGAACTGCCTCCTCAGCGCTTGTGCTTGATAGGAGTGGACCTTTTTCTTTACTTTTATAAAAATTAAACTGATGATTTTTCAGGTCGCCCGTCGTTGCTTCTATTGCAAAAAGTGAAAGCTGGCAGATACGGCTAATATTAGAGGCACAAGAAATAAACGGATCAATTTCCTTTGACTTATCCAATCTCACTATCAGTAAACTTTACGTTCGATATTTTTCATGTTGTTTCACTTAGACGTTTTCAACCGATCCATATTCACTCGTTTCCAATGACTTTCTGCGTGATATTATATCGATTCCACTAGTTTTCCCCGAATATTCAATTTGTTGTCACATTTTGCTAACTTGCCCATCTTAACCACTATGAAGATGGTTTTAGTTTTGTCCACTTTGATTCCATCTCCGGTATAAATTCGTTTTCTTCGAGGTATTTCAACTGAACGCCTGCTGGTATGCGTCTGCAACGCTATTATACTGTATATAATTTAATTTACACATTCCTGTTTTATACCCCGTCGTGCATACGACCTGATTTCTTTAGATGGAGACGCAGGGGCAGTTTATTTTTCCTTTTTCGGATAAGAGGAGGAAAGTTCACGTTGATATCTTTGCGGATCAATACGAAATGTGAGTTGGATTCAATTTTTAGCGTATTCAAATTTGATTTATTATCAGATCAGCAACAGCGCACAAAGATGTTGGCCAACTTCAAGTCTACATTGCCCCTCGACAATCGGAGGCGTGAGTGTTCCATTTTAGTTGTTTGCTTTTACGTTTTTTTCCTTGTTTTAACATCATTATTGATGTAATGTCAATTAAAAATTTTTAACAAATAATTGGTTAGCATACGTGGCCAGGGTTCATGTGTTAAAATACCCCTACGGGTTGGTCACAGTGATTTGCATGAAGCGCACGACGAAAATCCACACAATTCTAGCGCAAATATTTCCATTTTTTCGCCCTGTGGAGTGATCCTATTGACTTCTGCAGGGGCCGTGTGCAGGAGCTCATTTTCCGGGAAAATGACGTCACGATGACGTCACAACGGTAGGGGGAGCGTTTTCCGGAAAACGCTCCCCTTATCCTCGTGACGTCATTTTCCAGGAAAATGATCTCCATGCACACGGCCCCAGGATGGTACTCATGTATGATTATTATTACAGTGGGGAATGTTGCGAAGCGGTGAGAGCAGACATTTCTGTAAAGTGGAGAACAGCCAAGGACGCATATCAGGTATTTTGAGAGAAATTCTAGTCCATTACGAATGAGCTTTCTTCTCAGGTACTAGAATTCCGAAGTGACTTTTTGTAAAAATATCATTGTCATCTATTTTCAGGAAGCGTCATTCTCTGAGTACCACGAATTCTCAGTGAAAAATCCCCCTGAATGGAGACTACGATTAAAGGGTTACCTGCCGATACTGGAAGATTCTAGCGTTAGTTGTATTATTCGAATTTTCTAATATTTTTCTTCAAAATAATGTGTACAAGATGATATCATCAAAGTAATGTGTGCGAATGGCTGTAAATGAATTTTGAATGCTTGATGTGTCTTTTCTTGCTTACCATTATCCAGAGAGCATGTAAATTCTTTTATAGGAATTGGACGAGGAACCGAGAGCAAAACGCGCCTGCCTGTCTTGCTCAAAAGATGTTCATTCACAATATCTTCAACCTTCACTGCTCACGGTATGTTCCCTTTGCTCTTGGTCCAGTATATTATTTAAATAGCACATAAGGATTAAGATTATGAAAGAAACTCGATCAGTTAGTTATGCTTATTTAGTAGACCACTATTGGAGTCATCACGGTATCACTAAATGCTGTCCCGAAGTTGAAGGACCTGAAGTAATGAGTTGTTTGTTTGAAATTCACCGCATATTGAACTCATTTACAGCCTGTCAGTTGTGTCTCCAATTTTGAGTGGAAAACTGAACGTGGAAGATGAGATTATTTCGATCAGCAAAGAGGTCTTTGTTATCGATTTCTTTGTTTAATTACTATTCGTTTGCAGTTGCTTGGTGCACATTCTCCCTTTTTCTCAACACTGTTCTATGGAGGTTTCAAAGAAAGAAATATGGAAGTAAAATTTTGCAATCTAAATCGCTGAAAAATAATTATTGAAGGTGATTGAAGTAAAAGTGTACCTCGAATCTTTCAAAAATATCATTGCATTAATGAAGAATCGAAAATGGAAACCTGATTCTCGTGAGTGGATTTTCCGTTGATTTTTACTCTCATGCTTGCCCTAAGCTGATACTTGGGGACTCATTATGAAAGCTGCCGATCAATTGGAAATTCTGGAAGTGGTCAAGATTTGCGAGGCAAATTTGCTGCAATGTGCATTTGATGAGGTAGCGTTGTGAATTTTTTTAGCTATTTTCCAATATTTTTGCAGGAAAAGGACAAAGATCTTCTCTCTGATCTACTTCTTGTTGCAGATTCTACGCGAAGAAGTAAACTCATGGTAACGATTTGTAGTGAAGTGAAAAGCATAGATGCTTGTACATTTTAAAATTTCAATAGTACCCTCGTGTAATACACTTATTTTTATTATTTTAGTTCTGCATCGTAATTGAACCACCTGGTTATTCGTCGCTTTGCGACTGGTAGCGATAGATCTAGTATATATAATCTAGTCCCACAGCCCAGGCAGGGGGAATTACTGTGTTTAAGGGGCCAAGACTACGTCCGCACCCAACTTTTTGGTTCTGCGTGTTAAATACTTTACAGATGCACGTTCTTGAATCGTTTCGAACTCCGTTAGCGTTTCAACATGTCTGCGTTCCATTAACTCGTACAGTTTCGCTCGAAACAACTACGGCTGCATTTCATGTTCTAATTTCAATTCTGGAAACAGTACCTCGTGTAAACAGAAAATGATCATTATTATTATAACCCATTTAGCACCTGACAAATATCGGTAGTCTCTCGCTTACTCCGTTGAAGGATAAACCTCCCAAGGTAAATGCTTTTGAGATTGCTTCGCGAAATCATGGTTTCCTGTAACATCCTCGACTGGCCCGCAAAAATTCACGATTATCAAAAAATAGCGCGATCTAAATGACTTCATTATGGGGGGAGATACCGTACATTAATGGCCCAATCAGTATGCACACTATTAGTTCACTTATCGCTTGAAATTTTTCGATTGCGCAACTCGAACTGGAGCGCAACCTAAATCTTTCCTGACGCTGAGTAGGAACGAGCTTCTCGGGGAACTGGTCGGTTGGGGGAACAATCCTGTATCTAACAATATAATTATCAGTTTTAACATTTATAATATACCACTCTACACTTCATAAACTGTATGGACTAGCCAGGAAGTGGATACATACATAAAAAATTTGCACTTCTCGGTTTTTGCACGCATTTATTTACTGACATATATGATATATATATCCCAGGTTTGGTTCGTCGATCCAGTTTTTGGAGAACTGCAATTTGAACTCTTCTATGATAAGGTATGTTTTTTTTAAATTTCTGTTTCTGAACTTTCACGATCATGATTACCGTTGGTTTATAATTTAGGCTCCCGAAATCTCCTGGGCGTTCGTTCGACTCTTCTCTGATGTGAGATACAATCGAATGAGCGATTTCTCTGTGACTGCGACTGCTTCTGGTGGAAATCGTGATTATGATACCGGAAAGGATTGGGGTAACTGTTCGAATTCCCATATTGAACGTGACAGTTCTTACGACGGACAGTGGCTTCTGGTCACTGATATGAATAACTTCTTTTGCTTAAGTGAGAAGTATTATGATTTCGGAATCTTTTTTGGAAAACTCATTAAAGGAAGTGAGAATCTTCAAGTCGATGATAGTGATCGTTGTGTCGATAAGAAGCCAGTTACTGAATCGGGTGTTTTCGTTACATAGAAATTTACCTCTCAAGTTGTTACTTTTTTCCTTTAATTCTCTATCATTAGGAATAAATAAGATATGTTTTTCGACTTTGATACGTGTTGATAACATTGTTAGCAGTTACTGAAGTGAGTCAGGTGTTTGCGTTCATAAGGGATAGACTCGTCAATGGTTGTCTATTCTGTTGCTCTCTTTCCACTATGAAGATTATTTTTGTTTCTCCAGTTTGATTTCATCTCCGATATAAATGTGTTTTCTTCGAGATATTTCAACTAATTGCCTGCTGGTATGCGTTTGCAACGCTATCATACATTCGTGCTTTATTTTAGGGCCCGTCTGTGGAATTAATGCAAGTAAGATGAAGTGATACGTTCGTATTTCATGCAGAGTAGAGTGGGAGGGGTCATAGGCAATTCGAACCTCCCCATTCTCCCCGGCGTGATTGTCTATGAGGTTGAGAGACCGCTCGGAGAAGAATGGGGAGGTTCGTATTGCTCATGACCCCCACACTAATGTAGAGATCTTATTACCATCTTACCTCTTATTACCATTTCGATCTAATATAGAAATTGACAGCGAAGTAGATGGAGACGCAGGGGCAGTTTACTTTTCTTTTATCGGATAAGAAGAGGAATGTGCACGTTCATATCTGTGCGGATCAGTTGAACATGTGAGTTGAGACTATGGTTGGCAGGTTGATTATAGTTATGTTAGGTTTCAGAGGGTGTATTTTCGGAAATATACTAGCCTTGAAACATAAAGCATACGTATTCAAACTGCTAATCCTAGTTAAGACGATATTTAGACGTGTATATTTCCATTGCAGGGCAACATCTGTACATCAAGATGTTGGCCAACTTCATGTTTCCATTGTTCCTCGACATTCAGATACGTGAGTGAATTTCTCGTTTACCGTAGGCTCGATTGTGGCAAAATCACGATAGCACCCTGAAATATCGATGGGATCACCGTGCAGGGCGAAATTGTCATTTTTTGCACTTAAATTGTGCCGTTTTTCGTTGTGATCACCCTGCCTAGCTATGCTAGGTACCAACCCTGACCGCGTATGCCGCATACAAATTCACAATTCTTACAGTGAGAAACGTTGTGAAGTGGTGAAAGCAGACATTTCTGTCAAGTGGAGATCAGCCAAGGACGAATATCAGGTAAATCTATGACCATAGTATGGCTGAACATACTTCTTGGTCATGTTTTGCGGGAGAACATGATAAATCAGAACGAATGTAAGTATCGTATCCTCATTTTAGGATGCGTCATTTTCTGCCTGTCACGATTTTTCTGGGGAAACTCCTACTAAATGGAGACTACGATTGGATGGATTCCTCCCAATTCTCGAATATTCATACGTTCGTATCATTTAAATTTAACACTTGAAATGATTTTGTTATCCATCTATTAGGTTTTACAGGTATTGGTAGAGGAATTGGAAGCAAGACTAGCCCGATTAACTTGCACGGGAAACGTTAATTCACAACAAACTTTTCAACCTTCATTTGTCACGGTATGTTTTGTTATTTAAAGCGTGATGAAAGAAAACTCCTATACATGTGTATTTAAAAATTAATAATAAATTAATTCTTCCAGGAGGCCACGTCAGGAATTATAACCGTATCATTAAAGGCTATACCAAATGATGAAGAACTGAGGTCATTCCCTGAATGTTCACTATCATGTCCTTTATTTGCAGGCAGCCAGTGTTGTATCCAATTTTGAGTGGCAAACTGAATGTGGAAGAAGAGAATCTTTCGAGCAGCAAAGAGGCCTTTTTTATCCATTTTCTTATATCAATTACTATGTGTTTGCAGTTGCTTCGTGCTCATTCTCCCTTTTTCTCAACACTTTTCTACGGAGATTTCAAAGAAAGATATATGGAGGTGAAATTTTCCTCCATAAATAAACGTTAAATGTATTTTTAAAGGTTATTGAAGTAAAAGTGGACCTTGAATCTTTCAAAAATATCGTTGAATTAATGAAGAATCGAGAATGGAATCCTGATTATCGTGAGTGACTTTTTCCATTAATTTTTATACTCATTCCTGCCCTAAGCTGATATCTGGGGACACATTATGAAAGCTGCCGATCAATTGGAAATTCTGGAAGTGGTGAAGATATGCGAGGCAAACTTACTGGAATGTGCATTTAATGAGGTATTGATGTTGTGAATTTGCGCTTTTAAAAACAATTTCAGAAAAGGGATAAAGATCTGCTCTCTGAACTACTTCTTGTTGCAGATTCTATGCGAAACAATAAACTCATGGTAACGGTTTGAATTGGAAGGAAATACATATTTGTTGGTAAAACTTGTCTCAAATGTATCGTTACTTTTGCGTTATTTTAGTTATTTGCAATTTAATGATTAAGTAAACATAAGATTTGGTTTCACATCAGATAAGTTTCTTAGGTTCTGCATATTAATTGTCTTACAGATGCACATTCTTGAATCGTTTCGTACTCAATCAGCGCTTCGACGTGTTGTCCTGCCATTGGCTGGCATAGTTGAACCGGAAACAACTGTGGTTGTGATCGAGGTTCTAACATATAATCATCATTGCAATATCATTTTTTTTAGAGAATTGCAAATATCGGTAGTCTCTCGTAAACGCTCTTGAAGGAAAAGCATCCCACGGTAAATTTTTTTGAGATTGCATCAAAATATTGGTTTCCTGTAATTTCCAATTTTTCACTAATATATTGTTGCACTTGTTTACTGACTTATTGTCAAATCGATCTAATGTTCTGAAAGCGAGTGATAAACTAATCTAAGTCTATTGTACCAGGTATGGTTCGTCGATCCAGTATTTGGAGAACTGCAGTTTGAACTCTTCTATTATAAGGTATGCTTGTTGCTGATCTTTCACAAACATGGTTACAAATGTATTATAATTTAGTTTCCCGAAATCTCCTCGGCGTTCGTTCGACTCTTCTCTGATGTGGGATACAGTCGACAGAGCGGTATTTGTGTGACTGCGACTGCTTCTGATGGAGATCGAGAATATTATACCGCTAGGGATTGGTATGACTATTCAGCAGAGATTGTAAAACGTGATAGGGCTTGCGATGGGCAGTGGCTTCTATTTACTCAGGGAAGACGCCATTTTTCCATCACTGAGTTTCGATATTTCAATGGGATCTATTTTGGGAAACTCATCCAGGGAAGTGAGAACCTTAACATTGATGACATTGATCGTTGTGTCGGTAAAGAGCTAGTTACTCAGTCGGGCATTTTCGTTACTTAGAGATTTTGCTCTCAAATTGTTTCTTTTTTTCTATATCATTAGGAAAAAATTTAGCCTTTGCTACGTGTTAATAACTAACATTGTTAGCAGTTACTGATGTGACTCAGGTTTTTCGTTCATGAGGCTAGATTCATTAATAGTTGTCCATTCTGTTACTCTCTTTCCACTGTGAAGATGATTTTTTTGCTTTGTCCACTTTGATTAATCTCCGGTATAAATATGTTTTCCTCGAAATATTTTTACTGTGCCAAAGCTTGTGGCTTGTTGGTATGCGTTTGCAACGCTGTCATACATTCCTGTTGTATTGCAGGGCCCGTTGATGGAATTAACGCAAGAAAGAAGAATTCGCGTTCATATTCCGTTTGGAGATCTTTTACCGTTTTACCTCTTGCTACCATGTTAATCCGATATAGAAATTGATCGCCAAGAGATGGAGTTCACTTGACTTCGATACACCGAATCTGAGCTCATAGGCTAGAACGCGACAAACCATTTGTCGAGCAAACGTGACATTATTTGGGTAGGGGGGGGATTGTGGACAAACCGCTCCGCCTTCTCAAAGTGCGTCACGTTTGCATGATAAACGATTTGTCGAGTTCTTATTTGATGGGAAAACAAGCAGAAGTGCATTTTTTGTTGTCTAATTCCCTCGGAGCGGCTGTCCATCACATGAGAGAGACTACCGCTCCGAGGGAATAAGACATCAGAAACATGCACTTCTGCTTGCTTTCCCCAGCCTAGTTGTTACAACATACGGTCCGAGTTCTCTGTAGATGGAGACGCAGGGGCAGTTTATTTTTCTTCTATCGGATAAGAAGAGGAAAGTGCACGTTGATATCTGTGCGGATCAGCTGAACGTGAGTTAAGGTTATAAGTGGTATTTCAACTACAGTTACGTTATATTTTTACAGTTTGGTTATGTTTCACAGAAGGTTTATTTTCAAATATTTAGTAGCCGTGAAACATAACACATAAAGTAGTCAAGCTACTTAACTTAATTATGATTCGCACGTGCATATTACCCTGCAGGTCAACAACAGTACATCGAGATGCTGACCAACTTCAATTCTCCTTTGTTCCTCGACATTCAGATACGTGAGTGATTTTTTCCTTTTTTTTTACATTTCCCGTCCATAATTTGATGATTCTTATAGTGAGAAACGTTATGAAGTGGTGAGAGCAGACATTTCTGTGAAGCGGAGAACAGCCAAGGACGAATATCAGGTAAATGGAGGGAGTTATTTCGCCCTGTATCATACAGGATGTATGACTGAACTGTTTTTTTCTGAACGAATTTAAGTATCATAACCTCATTTTAGGAAGCATCATTTTCTGCCTATCACGAATTTTCTGAGGAAACTCCTACTGAATGGAGGCTACGATTGGATGGATTCCTGCCAGTTCTTGAAGATTCTTACGTTCGTAACCTTATCTTATCTTAGATATTCCGGGGTGACGGTTGCACAGACGATATTTCACAACTCGTAACAACTCATTATAAATGTCGTTGAGTTGTGCATCTGTCTTTTGTGCAACTGTCACACTTCCGATGATCCGACGTCAGTTGCTTGTCCCACACAGATAACACCTTTCTCACAAATTTCGGTACTTATCCATAGAGCCCCTCGGGATATTAACACGTGAAATGATCTTGTTATCTATCTATTAAGTTTTTTCAGGTATTGGGAGAGGAATTGGAGGCAAAACTAGCCCGATTATCTTGCACGGGAAACATTAATTCACCGCAAAGTCTTCAACCTTCATTTGTCACGGTATGTAAGAAAATTCCTATATGTGGGCATTTAAAAATTAACTCTAAATTATATCTTACAGGGGACCACGTCAGGAATAATTACTATTTTTTCTTATATCTAGATGAGTAGTGATGTGACAACACAAAATGTTTACGCGGTTTAAGAAAAAAGGGGGGGGGTGTTAGTGGATAGGGGGCAGTGGATCTCCAACTCAATCGACCTAACGCGCATCACATGCGTTTACCACAGATAACTAAGAACGGCCGGACTTCGTAGGGCGATACAGCTCGTTTCATATTTTTAGTACGCACAAATTCTTTGATGAGTAAACGCAACTTGCATTTCGACCGATCAGAGGCCGTATCCATGAACGTTTTCCAGACCGTTTGCCAGGCGAAAGTGTTCGCTGGCGAATGGTTTCGCCGTATCCATGAACATTTGCGTTTGCCGGCGAACGGTTTGCCATGGCGAAAGTGTTCGTCAGACCGTTTGCCAGGCGAAAGTGTTTGCCGGCGAA
>JACMIF010002572.1:0-17492 GCA_014805445.1 Diplogasteroides magnus | reverse complement strand
TATTGATGAAATGGACGCTTCTGCCATGACTATGATGGCTGGCGCATCTGCCAATTTCACCAGTATATTCGCTATGCTCATGTTGCTGTTGTCTTTCGCCGTTTGAAATGGGGAGAGAGTCAAAATAAGCGGCTGTCACAGTCAAAATGTGCGTGTTCTGGGATGGGCAAAATAGGGGTACAATAGGCAAAATGTCCGGCGGTGATAGGTAAAATAGGGGTACATTAGGCAAAATGTCAGTGGTGATAGGTAAAATAGAGGTACATTAGGCAAAATGTCAGTGGTGATAGGAAAAATAGGGGTACATTAGGCAAAATGTCCGGCGGTGATAGGTAAAATAGGGGTACATTAGGCAAAATATCCGGCTCTAGGCAAAGTAGACCCCCCCCACCTCTCTAAAGTCAAACGTAAAATTCTCGAAAATGCGGGCCTAATTTTGAAAAAGTCGTATTGTATTTTGTAGCTTTTGAAGTGCTCTTTCAGAATCTGCAATAAAATAGCTGTACATAGTGAAAATTTTTTAGGAGACAATCATTTGTCTCCAAAATGGGAAATCTGATTTTTTAACAAATACTTCCTAATTTCGTCGATTCTGACGACAATAGCGCCATCATATTTTTATTATGAATTAGCCCGTAGTATATAATTTTGTGCAAAAGCAGGGCGCACGATTTCCAGTATAACAATAGTTATGATTTTTTGAATATTTATCGTTATTTTCGGATTTTTCGTAATTTATATCTTTGCAGCGGAGCTACAGGTGACAACCAAACAATCTTGGTTACAGTACATAAATGTACTTATGCAATCTCCAAAAATGTCGAACCTTCAAAACGATTTTGAATTTATTGTTCCAGGTGATGGTCGGTAATTATCTGGAAACTCTGTTAATTTTTTATCAATTTGGGTATTTGCTAATGTATCTTATTCAGCACGAAGATTGAGCAGGCTAGGAACGGATAAGGGATAGAGTTCCCTTATCAATCGTACTTTTCATTTTTGTCGTCATTCCGCAATGGGGAGCGGTCAATTCTCAGTTCATCATAGACATCGGCTCCCCAATGAAGAATGACGAGAAAGATGAAAAGCACGATTAATAAGGGAACTCTAATAAAGGACGTGATCGTTTCATGAAATTCGTGAATTTCCTGTGCATAAAGACTAAATATGTGTGCATTGGGAACGAACGTAGATAGAAACAAAAAGAACCTCGAAGTGAATTCCTTTTCTCTAACGGCAAGCAGGGATATGAGAGCTTACTCATCTATTCAAAATCATGTGATATTCGACTACGACGATTGGACAACATCTTTTTATCATCAATCATTAATTCGGCTGAAAACCAACAACGCCATGGGCATTTGCGTCAAATTGCGGAATGGACTCTTGCGCCGTCGTTATGAGGGCGCAAGTGTCGATTTCACCAAAACGGCGCAAATGTCCATGGGGGTCTTTTGTCCAAAAATTTACCACTGCGAGGTACACCATTGCTCACTCACACGATCAGTCTGCCATACGGGGATATTTTTCAACAACGCGCATAAGAATACCGGTCTTTATCATCATCAATCAATAATTCAATCAATAATTCAATCAATAATTCACCACTGCTCGGCCAACTGTGAAAAGTACACGTCACTGACAGTCAGTTATACTGGAAGGGATATGAGAAGTGTCTCAACTACTCAAAATCGCGTGATGTTGATCAACGAGGATACGAAAACCAGTCTTTATCATTCCATAATCATATATAAAGCTCCGCGGAGCAGTTTTCTATCACATGAGAGACAGCGGTTCCGCGGCGCCTCGACGAATGACAATTGCACTAATATCACTGACAGCGGCACCATATTGACCTTTGTTACGAAATCGCGCCATGTAGATACATCATTCAATCGATAATCAATAATTCAATCAATAATTCACCACTGCTCGGCCAGCTGCGAAAAGTACACGTCACTGGCAGTCTGCCAAACAGGAATGTCCGAGACTCTCCTCTGTTCGTCTTCCGATGGCCCAATGGATGGGCTGGGCTTGTTCCGGCACACGAGGAGCGAGGCTACCCACCAGAAGCACTTGGACCGCAGCACCTGCCACTTTAGGAGGTTATGAGGCGGATACGTTTAAGTTAGGGTTAGAACGGTTATGTTTGACGAAACTAATAACTGTCAAGATATACCGATCAGTGAAACATGACTGATTTCGTACTCAAAATGCCACCCGTATTAGATGTGCACGCCTGACACTTTATGAGGTTATAGGGTTTCTAAATCGGCAGTAAAGTGCATTTCTCATTAGTCTGATCAGCTCGAACTGGTTCCCTATACGATAGGGATGCGCAAATACAGTACCCCTCATGGCCCACATTTTCTTCATGAACAAGAGTACGAGCTCACGAACAGCTATCACGTTTTTTTGAATTCGATTATATATTTCTGAGGCTATCGAAAGCTAACTAGGACAACATTCGAATTTGCTCATAACAGGAGAAATTTAGGAAAAGCGAAATTTGATTGCAAAGTGACTATTTTTTGCTTTTCATCATATCTCAGCTTAAAAATAAGCTAGACCAGTTTAGATTTCTTTTTTGTATAGGAGAGCACTAAATCTGTCAGAAACATAAAAAAAAACTTCTCCAGATAATTCTCCAAAACCCCCTGCCCAACCCTACTCTACGAGCGACAGACAACCGCTCCGAGGGAATAAAAAAAAAAGGAGAAATCCACTTTACTGCCGATTTAGAAACACTAGTGCCCACTGAGAGCGAACTTACTTAATATGCGAAATTGTAGTCCACTGAAACATGCGATATAATAGACAAGCGCCTTTAGATATTTATTAGAGCCACAAAGGTGAAATGAAATGGATAAATGCTTCATGACATTGACGAGAACGATGGCACGTCTCTCCATTTCATCATTGTGGCGCAAATATCTATTACACTCTTGTCCTTCACCCCTTTTCGCATGTGAGTTGGTTGTTTGAGAAGAACTTTCAAACTTTTAACGACTCAGTTACATTTTGACTACAATTTGCCAGTCACGCGCTTCAAAGGCCGGTGATTATGTGACATTGCGGAAGTTCACGAGCGTAGCTGATCATTATTCTTGGCAGAGCGAACCCCAAAGTTCATTCCGTCTCTCTGTGCTCTCAATCGCGTGGTCGTCTCTTTGTGCCAGAGAGGACCGCGCGCTATAGACGACAGGGAGGCGGAATGAACTTTGGGGTTCACTCTGTCAACACTGCTGCGCATGGTTGTTGTTGCTGTTTTTCTAGAAGATATCAAGAGAACAAAGGAAAGTTTTGACCAGATACCGCGAATCGACTCACAAAGCACAGTCTTTTTTCTAATTCATTTTCCACAGGCGATCTCTTGTCGTTGATAGACAACCGCTTGGAATGAATTGGAGAAAAAAGAATGCACGATTCGATTAGAGGTCTCTAATTTTGACCACATTAATGCTATCCGGAGCATCGGAACAAAAAAAGATTTTTTATCAAGAAAAGTCCTTACTTCGCGTCTCCATGAACGTTCCCTGGTCAAGAGCACAGAGAGCACAGCAAGGCCGAAGCTGAAATTCACTGTTTTTACGAGATCAAGAACGAATATTTGCGCTGTTCGCTTTGATTATCGCGAAACAATCCGCTATCCTAAACGTGCCGCTCAGTATGGTTGGGCGATTGACTGGGTATTATGCATCCTAACCGAACTGTTATTCCTAGTACGCGTCTCACACTTGGATGCCACCCTGCTATATCATTTTACGTGCTATTTCGTCGTTGCGGAATAGGTTTCAACTGGAAGATTTATAGAGTAGAGAACAGTTCAGTCAGGATACATAATAAGTGTATTCCCTGTCTCTAATTCTCCCCTACCCGGTCGTCCTTTTCCGATGAGAGAAGGTCATACAGCTAAGAACCAGAGATAACGAATGTACTTGCTCAGACAATGTGCATTCCGTACAATGACTCACCAAACGATCGAGAGATCGAACAGCGCTGCGCTGATGTATCTCGTGGAGTCACAGCAGTTGCCCTGGGGCAGGAAGAGGTAAAGGCACATGAAGGAGAAGCACGGAATGGTTAGTATCGAGACAGGCCGGACCAACGAGAAGAGAAGCTGCAAATATTTTTACTCTAAGGAGTTAATTAGTAAGCGTTGCGGTTCCTTCATAAATAACTGCGAAAGTCTTCAGTCACAAGTATGCGATTTTACCATGCATTTTAGCACAGTCTAGATATCGTGTTAGGGTTACTAAAGATTACAGTAACCAAAAACGCCCTTGTGGTTTGCGTGTAGTTGTATATCGTTTTCCAAATTCTATATTGCATAAGAATAAAAAAATATTTACATTCATAACCCGGACGTTCTCTCTGATCTGGTAGGTCCTCGCCAGTGAGTATCGTCGACAGTCTGTGAATAAAAACCGTGAATCGGCTCTCGAAGCACATCCGATGTTCTTACATCCCTTTTCTCTAACTCATGATCGAACGACTGGCTATGATCAGCGAGAGGCAACCGCTCGACAATGACTTATGGAGCGTTCTTTCGCGAGTTTCGAAACAGTTCCAACAGTGCAAAGGTACTGTTTCGAAACATGCGAAATAACGATGCATTCTTATGCATCCTAACTGAACTGTTGCTCTAGTCTATTTATCGCACAGTTGAAACATATTCCGTGATGACGAAATAGCACAAAAATGAATGAGAGACCAGGGTGGCATCCAGGTGTCAGATGCGTACTAGGTATAACAGTTCAGACAGGATGCATAATAAAAAAGGAATGCACTTCGAGATCCGATTCACGATATCTACCTGTGAACTGCTTCAACTGCCTGGCCAAGAAGATATTGTACCGAAACACGACGTAGGCACCCTAAAGGATTCTTTTTAATGTTTTTCGAGACTCAACAATTCTTCTACTTCCTTATTGACAGTATTTCACTCATTTTTAATAGATAGTGAATAAAGCGTGACTTCAGCAATATTTTCTAGGTAAATATGTTCCCCCTAGAGAGTCTAAAACCCATTAATTAATTCTACGAATTACCGAGCAGAAATGTGCATAACGCCCCCAATAATCTGCAAGTTAGTAGGTGTTGCATCATGCAAAACGTGTTTGGTGGGGTGACGGTTGAACAAACGACAATTGTAGATACAACTAGCAAAAAATCATTATAAAATGTCGTGCAAATGTTGTCGGTTTGTAATTTGTATTTAGTAGGGATTCTGAATCGGTAAATTTGTAGCAATCCTTCTTCACAGCTCGGTTGTCTATCAAGAGATGAGAAAACTGCGCTGCGGAGAAGAATCTTAACAAATTTACCGATTTTAAACCCCTGGTATTTAGTTGTGCTTCCGTAGTTAGTGTGGGCGTCACCTTCCAAAGTTTTCCCGTTAGTCATAATACTAATGATGGAGACACCCAGAAGTGTGATGCACAATTTTCAAAATTCTAGATTTTCTTGTTATCTTTCGACCATAACAACCTAGACGCAGTTGTGATTTTGTGCGTAGCAATTTTCTCAAGGTATATATTTTTGATCGGAGTTCCGGTTCAGTTAAAATTTGACTTTCACATTATACTCGGGGTATGCCTGCTATATCAAAAAAAAAAAAAAAAAATTGTTTTAGAATTTATGATATTTATTTTACTCACTCTATGGTTGATAGTTCAGTTACATTTTCGTATATATTTCAATGTTTCAACGATTTATAAAACATGCAGTGCACAGAATTTTGATTATATCTCCTGTGAAGCATATCCCGTAAAATCATTGTGCCAACTATAACTAACACTCATACTGATGATCACGTAGCTACCGAGAATGACCGGTGCAGCAGTTATGGGAAGTAATTCTGCAAATATCAATTATTATGCCTCCCAATTGAAGCGATAGTAGACATTCCCTTTTCCTATACAATTATTTACTGAAGCATATTCCAAAGCACAGATGGAGTTAGAGAAATGACGGAATAGCACGCAAAAGAGGTTTAGTGACAGTCGGTCAAAAACGTGATGATGTTATAAATAATTCATATTAGAATGGGCTACAAGATAGACTCTAGTCAATGCAAATGCAGCCAATATATCAAATACTTTATATTTGACAAATTATCTGCAAATAATATTAAAAATGCAAATTTGGCTTACGATATGCTTCCACGTAGAAGAATATAACACCCGCTCCGTCGCAGACGAAAATGCACAAAACGAGAACCCAGAGAGTGGAAGGAGATTGCTTCTCGTACCTGAATAATAATAGGACAATTATGCATCCTAATGGAACTGTTGCACCCAGTTCGTCTGTTTCTCCTTTTTTGGGCTGCTATCACTCTCATAATTTACGTGCAATTACGCCGTCTGTCTAACCTTCACCCGCACTTGGGTCTTTGATGACATAATTCAATTGCATTAATTTTGCACTTCAATGTGTTGTTGGATTCAGAATTGCCAGGTAATTCAATGAAATGAAGGTAAATAATAAATCCGGCTGATCGAATTTTCGGGTTCGAGTGCATAAAAGGTACATGGCGGGGAATGGAAATTTCTAACCACCCTAATCTCTTCCGAATATTCATCTATCGAAATGAGAGACAATCGCTCCGACGAGATTGAAGAGGTCAGAAATTCCATAATGCGTTCCCTGGTGCATGGAGCAAAACACAGTGACCAAACTGTGCGCGAACTAAGGTTGGCAGTTTGACTAGGTTTTCGGATATGTTTCACAGCTCTTCTAAATTCAATTTATGTAGCCACGGTGAAACATATCCGAAAACATAGTCAAACTGCCAACCATAGCGCGAACGCACTCATAAAGTGCGCTCTTTCAATGTTGTCTACGTCTCCGCGGAGATTAGACGAATAATTAACGCATAAAATTACAGCTTTAGAAACACTAGTGGCAATTTACTGCTCGAGTACCCAGACCGGGCTAGGAACAACACAATAAATTATCAGTCTATGCACTGGGGAGAACTTACAAAGTGCTTTCTTCCACGCTGTAATATAGAACTGGAAGCATTTATCGCGCGGGGCATCAATTATTTACCGCGATAATTTAGTGCATACAGTCTGATTGCTTAAAATAGGATATTCGCCATTCTTTATAAAGTGCGTTCTTGAAGGCGTCAATTATTTGTCGCACGAGCCGCTACCTATTTACTGCTACATAAAATTATAATATCAGATCATGTCATAGATCTCGGAACTCGGGTTTCGAGAACGGTAGTCATTGTATTTCGTCTCTTCGTTGCAGAGCGGTTATCTATCGAACATAGAGGCAACCGCACTTTCGAGGTACGAATGAGAAATGCGCTTTACTACAAATGTTGAAGGCTTATTCGAAACGAATACTACCTAAGTAATTCTTTTATGTGCTGTGTATCTTTTTGAACAAACAGAAAAAAACAATCAGTAAAACTGTTGATTAGCCATCTGGCACATTCAAATTGCCATTGACGACTGTTTCACTGTCGCTGATGACAGTTTGAAATTGTCCGATGGCAAAGCGACAGTTTTTTTTCTGTTTGCAAACTAAACTCACCAGCTCCACTTGAAAGTCGCTATGCCTCGCTCAATAGCCACCGCACTGCCTCTGCAATGGATGGTGTTTTGGAATGTTGAGCGGACACTAGGGATCGCATTTGGGATGTTATTGACAGCCTTTCATTTCTAGCAGTCTAACTTCATTCTTACAATTAGCGGTCGTCTCTCACTTCACGGAGACAACAGCTACGAATGAACTACTAGAAATGAAAGGCTGTTGATAACGTCCCAAATGCGACATCCTAGTTTTGGAAGGTAGGGCGGACACTTCAATTCCGTCAGCAAAACGACACTCATTTCGTATCTGCATCCTCATTGGCCTGTCGTACAAGGAATCGGCCGTTTCCATCTATTCCTTCAATACACAACGGTTGCCGACGCAGAATATTACGAAATGAGTGTCGTTTTGCTAAAGGAATCGAAGTGCCCACTCTAATGCATCACATTCGCAGTGGAATGAATAATGTATGAATACAACGAAGCAGGGAACTCACGCAGATGTTATGAATCCGAAGTTGATCAGCCTCATTGCATTAGCAAGATACAGCATCATGTCACTATCTAAAGATAGGTTCAGTAATTGCAGAAAAAGGGATATCCACGACCAACGGCTATTCCATTGCCTTCATCCCAGAAGATATTTACTGTGTACATTACGCCCCCTCAAACGATACTCTAAATGCGCCTATCGCCTCTATAAAGCTTCACCAATCACTACAAATTTGAACATTGAGTGAAATTGTCGAGGTGCTGGAGCAATTTCAGCGAGCATTATTTGCACGATATCTAATAACAACTACCCCTAGTGCTGTGGCGACTTCTAGTTTTAGCAGCAAAATGTAGTAGAAAATGGCAATATTATACGAACCGTCAAGCGCCTTCTCAAATATCTGGTAATACATCAGTACGAAACGGGAGAAGATCGTCAATATGAAGTGGATTTCGGCTATGATGAGGTAGAGACAAATCTAAAAAATAAATGTTAAAAAATTGGAATTTCATTGTTACAATTATTGAATTATTGGCGTTATTTTAATTTAAAATTAAAATTAGTAAATTAAAATAGTAAAGGAACAATCACATTTCTATGGACGGTCTTCGCTCGCCAGAGCGCCTTGCAGAACGTGAGCAGTATCGGCAGAATGAAGGAGGCAATGCAAAACTTAAATCGAGATGTTGACATGATTAGAGATCTCGAATCGCATCGCGAAGTGCATTTCTTTTCTCTAACTCATTGCCGAGGGGTTGTCTTTCGCATCTTGTAGACAACCGCTCTTCGCGATGATGTTCGCGGCCTCGAGTCATGACTTCTGACAATTTGTTTTACAGTTTGTTTGAAATCGATAGTTCGTTATGTCAAATATAGCTGGATATCGAGAAAATGGAAAACACAAATTTACCTCGAATACATAAATAACGTTGAAGATATGGTGATTATCGACCGTGTCCGAAGCGTTCACGAAAATCGCGTACTTTAAGCCCATATAAATTGCCTAGACGAGATCTACCGAACACGATGACGGCTGAAAATGCATTATTCCTGGTTCAGTAGACTATAAATATTGGGATGTGGTACGGCAGGTGGACTGCCAGGCAGGAACATATCAGGGGGTCTAATTGGGAAATGTTTCGTCATTCTTCTCCACATCCTCGCTGTCGCACACCTTGATAGACAATCGCGCTCCGGAGAGGAGTGACGATGAATTTACTGATACTCCTAGAACACATCCCACGTGGAATTACAAAGTCTTATAGTCGACCATCTGATATGTGACCTAGTCCTAGAATCGTACTCGATAAAATCACAATAAAATTCGGTATGCACAAGAACCTATGACCCAGCAGACTATGCGAATTTCGATTGCTAACAGCAGGGTTTGGAGAAAAAGGTAGATTTTCAAGCATCTAGTAGCAATGAAACATATGTTCAAAAGTAGTCAAACTGCCAAATATAGCCAACAGCCTCACTTTTGCATTCGTTGTCGAATTTGTGGTGAAAGGCCAATGGATGCGAGGAAAGGCTAACTAAGCAAAAACGAAGTGTACGTATGATGGGGGGCGCGACTTGAGCAGCCCCTTGTCTCACGAGAGAGTGATTCTGGTAATTGAGGCAATAGCAATCCCACTCGTTCTAGGGTAATGGTCTAGAAGCAGTTATAGACAACTAATAATCAGAGATTGTTGAGGTTAGAACTGCTTATAGGCCTTCTCATTTCTACATAGCGTTTATGTTCTGTACTTACTATTGGAAGAGTTATCTCACGTTCGTGGGGTCGGTTGTAGGTGTGAAATAGCTAACCATTGCTCAAAGTGACTTCACTCGCTTTCGTGCAATCGTTTTTTTCTGTCTGACAATAACAACTTTGTAGCCAAATCGTGTGAATGCATATTTATTGCCTCTGTCCACAAAACCAATGGAAAATCACCCACGATACGAATGCAAATGACGTTGGCTGATGGAATTTCAGAATAGATTCAATATTTACTGTATTCCCATTAACAAAAGAAGTTCATTCCCACCAGCCAATAATAGGACGCAATAAGTGAATTGAGCGTGAGTACGATTACAACGGAAAAATAGACACAAAGGAAAAGACTTTTCAAATAAGCGCGGAAAGAACAAAACATCGAACTAGGGAATGACTTAAGAATTTAACTGTCATGGCAGAAACATACTACGGAAAGAGCAATGGATGGTTCAGGATAGAGTTGGAAGTTTGACTACTTTAACGGTTATGTTTCAGAGCGGGTATATCTTCAAATATATAGTATCTTTGAAACGTAACACATAAAGTACTCATACTGTCAACCATAGTTCAGAATAAGGCTTTTTTTAAATAGATACTTACAATAAGAAGTTGCAAAACAAATATGACGAGTATTTCAGTGTGGCCCCGTAAGTGTGATAGGGTTACGAAAATTCGTGTGCGGTAGACATTCAGGCTAATTCTGTTATCATGGGTGATATAGAGCACTGTTTCAAAACGGTATTAAAATGCATTTCTCATTCGACTGGTACACTAGGGAGCGGTTGTCGGTCAAACGCAGACACAAGCATTCGATATACAACCGCTAAATAGACTTTGTTCCCGATTTAGAATCCCTAATAGAATGCGTCCAGACAGTTGCGTCATAGTAGTGGGAAAAACAAGTAAAAAAAGCATCATAAACACCAAAGAGCATAAAAAAGTAATTTGATGTGAGACGATATAGGTAGAAAAGGGGGAAAGACAACTGAGCCAGGAACTTTTGCGCCATATTGTTGAAAGTACCGATGGTCTACAATTCAGGCTCAATGATCCTTACACCATTATGGTGCCAATTTCTATGGTGCAGTTATCTTTCAGTCTATTTCTGCTCTTCACAGCGACAAAATGAGAAGATCGATAGAAGAAGAATTGGAATTTCATTGGATTAAAATGCATGAAATCACAGCTTGATGGTTGTTCTCTTGACTGCACTCGAAGGTCTTTGCTGTCGTTTGTGGTAGAAGAACACTGAATTATGCGCACACGTTATTGGACGCCAAAGCTCAAATAGAGCTGAACATTTGCTCTGATGTATTCAGTTTTTTAAACTTTGATGTCCAATATTGTTGTAATTTTGGCCACTTTACGGGTTGTGTCCCAGTGTTACAATACATTTGAGGATATACCTACTCTTTGTGAAACAAAACCCATAAAAACTTTAATGATAAAGTAGTCAAAACTACAATGTCCAATAACAGAGAGCTTAAACACTACGAGAAGCCAAATGTAATCATCACATTGCTTTGCTTAGGTTGATGCATAAGTCATTTGCTCTGATATATCCTATCCTCTGTAATGATAGACAAGCACGTCATCTACTACCAATATTCATCATCTTTCCGTTGCGACAGCTGCTTCGAGGAATGGTACGATTTTTTTAAAAGTCAGGCTATTTTTAGCGCCGCAATTCCTCAATTCCAAAGTTTTGGCCTTTACGGTCTCAGATTGTAGAGGCAAAAATGCGTCTTTTTATATAATGACAGTCCGATGCACATAAGCGATCAGCTCGTTTAATTTTGTTTTCGCCTAGATATGCCCGATGAAACACAATCAGTATCAAAATTCTGAAATAAACAGACAACAAGATGTGAAATTGAGGGTTAGCGTGACTAGGAAAAATCGGCGCCACTCCTCGAAGCAGCTGTCGCTGCCTAATTATGATGATGAATATAGGCAGTAGATGACGTGGGCTGTCTGTGGCTACAGATGACACAGTCTGCGATCATCGCTTGCATCAGAAAAACAAAAATAGGAAATGGCTTATTCACCAACTAAATAGGACACCCAAGCACATGCCGTGTCTATATCAGGCAAAATTCAGTGCAATGCCAAGGCATTGCACTGATTGTGATGTCTCTTTCTTTGTTTGGAGTCCTCTTCAGCGGACAAATTGATCCGTTGTAAATAAAATGAATGGATTTCACCTGACGCAGCGAAGATCGACATCATGAACGCGAAGAGGAACAGGAGAGCAGCCACACCCGTGTAGTAGTATGCCCAGCCGTAATGGTACTGAAATAGTACCTTTTTCTGGAGCTCAAAGTCAGTGAATCCACTCCCGGAGCGATATGTTGATTACGCCAGTCTATTTGGAGTTACACCTCAACCTATTTATTTTCTCACATAAAATGAAGCCGTTGTGCTACTGGAAATAGCTTTCGGCTCCCACCAGCCTAATTGATAGCAGTATATCAAATGCATTTTTGCTCAGTTTCAAATTTCGACTAGATCACGCGTTTCCGCTTTCAATGACCTCGAGTTCAAATCGGCAAAAGTGCATTGAGCGCTTCCGAGTATGCCGAAAATGTAAACTGGTATTGTCTAGTACAGTACATAGTACACATTTATATTTACTCTTGCGTAACGCTGGGTGAGTATTAGCGCTGTTACTTCATGACTATTGGTCTCTTGGGAAAACTTTTGTGTTACATCTAGCGCCTACGGCCAAACACTGTACTTTTAGGTTACCATAACAACTTGTCCTCATTACGTAGGCATATTTTCCCAGAAGGAGTAAGGAATTTAAGGTGATGATTTCGTAGGCTAATGAGGTCACTTCCTCGTATAGACATCGCATCTTGTTAGGGTTAATTTTATCATCAAATATTTATGGGGGCTGTATTTCTCTTGTTTGATGAAGTGCAAAGGAAGCGAAATTTTGGGCGAAATACAAGAGCGCTATGGACAATTAAGCCATAATGATGAAATGGACAACCATAGACTCTCATTATTCTCAGGGTATAACTGTCCATTTCTCCAGCATGGCAAAATTGTCCATGGTCTTTCAACCGAAATCTTACCGGCAACATGAATCCCTTATCGTTCTCTCCCAGTAGATCTGGCTGCTCGTTGTGATATGTGTACACGCCAAATCCCGCCGAAGAACAGATGGCTGAAATGAACTTATTCATTTACTGTCGACTTTCCACTCAACCACTTTCCACTAATGAGTAATTGCTTAAAATGATTATTTGTTTTTTCTCGAACACGAAAACCCAATGGAATCGTTTGAAAACATCGATGTTGAAACATCTAACTGGTGTGAAGCATAACCGTCCAGCCTGCACAAATTTTTATTTAAAAAAAATGAAATGAAAGGTTTGAAATACAGTCGTCTAGCGTGCCTGTTTTTTTCATAATTAAAAATGAAATACTTATTTTATGAGAATAGTAGTCTTGGCAGAGTGAATCCCAAAGTACATTCCTTCTCTCCGAGCTCTGGATTCGAGCGATCATCTCTGGCGTATAGAGATGACCGCGCGAAAGAGAGCACAGAGAGATTGAATGCACTCTGGGATTCACTCTGTCAACATTGGATAGTCGACAACTTACTGGCCGCCAGGACGACAGTTGAATGAGCCAATGCACAGATCTCCGAGAAGAGAGTGCATAGGGCGAAACAGATGGCCATGAAGGCCAGGATCACGGCACACGAGAGAAGAACCAGGGTGGTCTTCTCGAATTCTGAATGAAATATAGTGTAAATTACATATTAATGTTGAAAGAATACGGCTTAGTTGTGATTTTTGAGGGTTCCCTTAATTAAAAGTAAGAGTACGACGGTACACGATAGTATCACAGGGATGATATTTTTTTGCGAATTTTGCGTAATGAGAGAGGAACTTTCCAACTAGGAAAATATCTTCAAATATGCAACACAACTGCAATAAGGCATTCAAAAAATTGGGCATTCAGTAACGGTTTAATTTCTTGGAAATAAAAAAGTACAATTGAATCTGAAAATGCTACAGCAATGAAGAACGCTCATGATTTTCGATTTGATGTCCTTTTCCCGGCGAAGGACAAGAGAGTGATGTATATTTGCGCCACAATGGAGATAAGGACAGATACGTCATTTAAGGAGTCAAGTGCCATGGCAATCTTGCCGTTGACCCTTTTCCGTGTCGCTGCTACGGCGCAAATATCCATAACTTGAAGGACTCACCGTACATGACCTCATTCGAGTTCCCCATCATTCCAGCCACGAAGAGTCCATATTGTCGCATTGCCTGATCAGTAGACATGGAGCGGAGGTAGCAGGACGAGACTTCTGTAAAGAAATATGTTTCAAAGACAACATGAAAGAGAAATATTCAATATCAATCACATTTTGTCTGGCCGTTAAAAACAACAAAAAAATACAAATATACTCACGCGCATTGACCGAGTGTACGGCAGACGTGGCCCCTGTTATGTATGGCTCCCAGCAGTATCGGAAGAGGCCAAAGTACCTGGAATTAGAAAATAGTAATTCAAATTCATTACTTCATTTCAATGGACAAGTACCATTGCCTTCAAATTTTTCCCGTATTTTATTCATGCATCATGCATTTTTACGTTTTAAAACTTGTGAATTTGAAATAAATTACAATTCTATTATATAAGGATATCTTAGAAAAAGAGCTCACTTCTTTCCATTCAGATAAGGAACGTCGACCGTTCGGAAGGAGACCGAGAAGAGGGCTGCTACCTGAAGATACAAATGATTTTGTTCCTCAAATCATTGTTTTCGCCCTTGGTTATTTGCTTTTGTTTCTATGATTTGTCCCTAAAAGGGTCAAAAAATTCTGTATGCGCATCTTTGCTTGTTTGGCTTTCTCCTATTTTCGGGTGGCCTCCAGTTTTTTATGGCCTTTGACTCATCGACTGGTCAGGAATGCTAACAATGCACTGTATTTGGTGTTGTCTGGAGTATCCAGGCTGACTAAGGTCGGATGAAAGGAATAGCGACAGCATTCTTATTATATTTCATGCTTGGTCTATGAAGAAAACAGACTACTACTGTAAGGAAAAGATTAGACAGTCCCGCGATTTTCTATTTTATTGAGTAGGGCAAGTAATAGTCATTAGAACGTTGCGGCATGCCTACCCCTTAAATACTCCATGAAACTTAACCACATCAGCCAACTTCCTGACTTAATTGTACTATACCAAATCGTACTCTACTTGCATTTTCTGACCGATCTCGCCCATTTCCTCCGCGATTTTCGTCGTTTCACGGACTTCCTTCCTTGATTCGTGATATGTTTCAACTACGGGATATGGAGGCAAGAACAACAGTTTAGTTGGAACGCATAATATTCTCTGACTTACAATTAGCGCTACGGCAATGGTCGTTAGGAAGCAAGAGATGCCGATTATGATGTACCGAGACCGCCCCAGAACGCTCGACATTTTCTGAAAACGGATGATTTGCACATCGAAGCCAGAACAGTTTGTACGGCACTGCACCTTGGACAATTGCGCCATAAAAGCTCCAGAGCACAATTTGTTGTTATGGCGCAAACATTGGTTCGGTTGCTTTCAGTCGGAATGTGAAAATAGCGATAACGAAATGCGAACATAGATAGCAACGCGATAATGAGATGACGGCCGGTTTGCACTCGAGGGCCATGGATGAGGGATGCAAAAAAAGGTAAATTTGTCGTAATTCTTCTCCGCCGCGCATTTGTTTATGAGGGAATGAGAGGAGATGAGGAGAAGAATGACGACAAATCTACCGTTTTTGAACCCATACAATGGATTATTTGGATGAATCAGTGCGGGAGCGCTTCATGCAACGAAAGGGCAACTATCTTAACATTATCTTGATCCCCGAGCGTATTTTCTGATACAGATAAATTGTGTTCTGTTCTATATGGTCGAGCATTGATGAATGAGCGCCCTTTATGCACCCCATGAAACATATATATACAACAGTCGATCGAGTTGCCGTGGAATGGCGCAAATGTCCATTGAACTCTTGTCGGTCTACATTTAATTTGGTTCGTTCCGTAAAGCTGCCCAAGGGTGGGTATCGTTTCGCCCCCAGCCCGCCTTCGTTTCGCCCCCAGTGCCACCTTCGTTTCGCCCCCACCTTCATTTCGCCCCTTGCCTTCGTTTCGCCCCCACCTTCGTTTCGCCCCCAGTACTCCTGCTATGCGCGTTTGAAGGCTTATTGATGGCGGAACACATTTTCATGCAAGAATGGGATTAACATAACAGTACATCGAAGGAATAACTAATTGTGATCCTTTTTCATGTGTTGACAGCCATAAGTCTCATCACTTATCTGTCATTTCTTACTCATGAGCGGTATAAACGACCGCTCACGTCAGATTACTTCTCTGAATATCATTTTCTACTACTTGCTGGTAAAGTGCATAGAATAACAGAGAGGACATCCTCATATCTGAGTCCTAGATTTCCGTGGTATAACCTTCTATGTGGCGAGGAAGAAGGGTCACTAACGGACTTGATCAGAACTTACTCAATCATTTGAATGAGCATGTAAATGCTTTCTAATAGTCAGAATTACATTGCAGTACATCTTCTGTCACTCATTTGCGTTTGTAACTGGCCAACCATTAGATTACCGTAACCTGCCGTGGGTGATTGTGCGGCGGGTCCCAGCTGGGACTACGGTCACCGCAGAACTATTTTTTAGTTTGGTCAACGCAACTGCTTGAGTCACTTCTGAATATCATTCTGATGCATTTTCAACATCTATGCAGTGTGTGACAAGTTTATATTTACAGTCGCGGCAAAAATATAATAAATTCTTAGCAATTTGTGGGGTTTGGGAATAAATAGTAAATGGAATGCTACCAAGTATATTATTAGCTATTTGTGTGAATTCTTAGCCGTATCTACAAATGAACAGTGAAATGTGATAGTATTAATAGTTACAACAGTGGACAACTGTGAACAAACATCAAAACGACAGCAGTGAAAGCTGTGTGGATGATGATTCAGATACTTTTAGTGGGGATCTGTGGCTAATGGGGCAGATTATGTTGATGTGGCCATACAGAAGCGCGACATTACATCGAGGGCATTAGTGGATGTATTAGACGAATGAGTAATGCACTGTACTACTGATTTAGAAACGGATTTGTATGAATTTTGGGCTACTGGAACGCAAGTCTCAACAAAAGGTCATAGGAAGCGCAGGAGGGAAATTGACAGTTAATGTGGTCATACAAAAGAGAGGCATTACATCGAAGTCATTCGTCTAATCGGAGCAGCTGTATCTACTTGCTGATTCAATACAACCACTCCGTGGATGTATCAGACGAATGAGTAATGCACTGTACTACTGATTTAGAAACGGATTTGTGGTAACTTTGGGCTACAGGAACGCCTTAACATAAAGGTCACAGGAAGCGCAGGAGGTGATTCAATTGGGAGCGCAAGGTCAGAAGAGTGGAGAAATAGCGATAACAGTGAAACGACTGAGATGAAATTTGACTAACCATAAGATGCGTACCTGGAATATTAGTTCTTGCAAACACAGATTTAAATGGGAAGAGAATAACAGAAGTGCTTCATGTGATCTAGATATGAAAGAACCTCTTCCTCTGTGACATTTCCGCGAACGATTTTCAATTGGAAGTCTTCCATTGGTCTAATGGTGTTCTTTCTCCTCTGTTCA
>JACMIF010002571.1:0-17492 GCA_014805445.1 Diplogasteroides magnus | reverse complement strand
CCCCCCCGCCCCCCGTCCCCCCCCCCCCACCCCCCCAACCCCCCCCCCCCCCCCCGAGATATGGCAACAATATTCGTTGAGGCACTGCTTCCTCCAAAGTCCCGCCCCCGCTCGCAGTTACTACTAGTTTCATATAGCCAATCATCATCCTCTGCCTGTGGGCGTGGCCAAAAGCTAACCCGCGTGAAGTACGCAGCAGAACATGTCCTTATGGAAAGGATGCAAGAAGATAGAGACATGATTAGGGGCGATTTGCGACTGCTAAGCGCAGATAGTCTCAAGTAGGAATCGGAGAATAAAGTGCGGACTGGATTATTCCTTCCTCCTCCTTTGTGCAATTGCCCCTTTTGTGTGAGGAGCATGTGTGTATCATTACCAATTCGTGATTTCATCCTCCTTTCACCCCCACCGATGAAGGCCAAAGTCATATAAATAAAATGGCGACTGTATCTATTGAGAGACGGAAATCGAGTCGAATGGGTCATAAGACGGGGCGAATTGCTTACATAGATACTGCGCACATGCAACATGAATGCTAACCGAGGTTGTTGCTCTTCTTCCTCCTCCTCTCATCCCCCCACCAATACCATTTTATGGCCCGAACGATGCGCATTTGCTCAGCATATCTATCTCAGACCGGATATGAGTGCATTTCACAAATTTACGGTGGAAGAGCGCAAGTAGGAATTTACACCCCCTCACTCTTTAGGGGATCGGGGGACAAAATCATAGAGGGAAGGACGATTTCTGTGTGAATTTGAGCCGCTGACCCCAGCGCGCCGATTAATTAATCACCGAACAGTAACCCTTGTCCCCGCTGCTCACACCATAGTGTTGAGTGTTCGAAACAAGGATGGGGAAGTGTCTCTCACTGTCTGCGTCTCTCACCCTGACACAGTTTCTCGCTCTCCCACCCCCTTCATTCATCCACCTATTCGCGCACTGCTCCCTTCACACAAAGAAAGTGTCGTCTGAATGAATTGATGCGTTCTGGCTCCTGCCGCGAAAACACTCGGTGGAGGCGGGGCCAAAAATCATAAGCTACCGTAACCACCCACTTCCGAGGATTGCGCGTGCTTTTTATCCCCCCCCCCACCGGCTATGAGTGCATACGATAGATAGGGCAGCGGAGACGTTAAATGCGACAATTACATAGGGGCAAGAGGGGGGGGGGGGTTATGATTTGTCCTTTTAAAGGGACTCACCCACTTTTCGTCCCCTTATTCTCCCTCTTCTTCTTCTTTGCTCACTTGAAAAGAGAAATCTGCGTACTTGCTCAAATGCTGCCAATTTCTGGCTTATCTGCGCATTCACACAAGGACGGAGGTTTGAATGCAATAAGAAGGGAGGAGAGTCAATGGAGAGAGGAGGGAACCCGCTCCGGTTATGTTTCACAGAGAGCAGAAGAAGAAGAGGAGCTCATTTAGTAATCATTGACAAGAGTGGGTAATAGATTGTATGGGGGGATGGGCTGCTTGGTTCTCCCTTATGGCCTTTTTGGAGACTCGAATAATGAGAGGGCGACACGAGAGATTTCACTCCCTCCTCCCTCTCCCCCTCTCTCTTGACAAAGGCCCTGAATCAGATATGGATACGCATCCCGGCCCAGTTATGCTTCACATGGGCACGCGCTTTCAAGAGAGCAATTTGGAGCCCGCGGTGGTTATGTTTCAGGCGGAGGAATCTCTCAAGCAAGATATTGGATATTCTTGGATATTGTGGAGCGCGCGCAAATGAGCGGGCCGGAATCTCGTCCCCGGAAGGGGTTAAGAGTCATCATCAGTGGCCCCTATAGAGGGGAATTGATGAGACATGCCATTGAAGAATGGACAATAGGGGATATACGAGGGATGAGGCTAGGAGGATAACCATCAGGGATTCAAAAACGGTAAATTTATCGTCATTCTCCTCAGCCGCACGGTCGTCTATCATGGAGTGAGACAACCGCGCTCCGGAGAAGAATGACGACAAATTTACCGTTTTTGAACCCCTAATAAGCATATCAAAGTGAATGTTGTTATTTGAATTAGTCAAATTGGATTTTCTGACTCCAGAATTAACTAAAGCTTCATCGAGAAAAGGAAATGAACGCCGTGAAACATATGATGTCAAACGAAAAGGAAATGAAAAATTATCATTGATTTGTGGATTGTTAGATGATTAGTATTTCCAGACGTAGAATGAGAAGCAGCGATCGAAGTTTAGATGCAAAATCTACATCAGCGTTATGAAACATATTTCAACTGGAAAATTTCAGAAAATGGAGTCGCGAAACGGCAGTTTAGGAGAAAGTAACGATGAACATTGGGCTGAGATTGATTCCATACTAACCAGTAGTCAGAGGGGCCAAACATGGGGGATGATGAATAAGAATGAATGAGCGCCTTCGTCTAATGAATCGAGCGACGACATTTCTCCTCTGTCCGCTCTCAAAGGAGCCAGGTTGAGTCATATAATGATAATGAATAAATATATCGGCCTACTTTTGTCCTTACTCGTGGACGTTACTTTGAAAGTTGTCATGAATATAGAGAAGCGCCAAGACTAAGAAAAGTAAGGTGAACGGTAGCAGGGGTTAACGGAGATGAAGGGGGAGGGAGTGCGGTAAAGGGGCACAGTGAAAAAGAAGTGTCGTTGGAACAAAGGGGCGAAAGGGAGAGCCCTTTGGCTTCCGAATTTGGGTGTCGCGCAACCTTTACAGGCACTCTTTCATCTTTTGCGACAGCGGGTGGAATCATTGGCAACAAGGGTTCATTCCACTATCGAGCGAGGGCAAAGTATGTTTCAGTTACGCTAAATATAGTGGATTCAAGACTAATTTCGCTTGTTGATCTGTGACATAGTGTAGAAATTAGGGATCCTAAAACGGTAAAAGACGTGCATTTCTCATGCGTCTTACCACCTCGGAGCTTCTGTCTCGTTCGATGGAAAACCGCTTCGCAGAGATTAGACGAATGAGAAATGCACGTTTTTACCGTTTTAGAATACAAATATGAAATGATCAAGCTGAGATGCCCTTTGTTACAGTCAACCGCTCAGGGTAGAGAATTGACAAGGAATGAATGTTTCCGATTCGCCAACTTGAAGTCTTTGCAACGCTGCGCAACAGGTAAATAGAGTGTAAATGGGCAAAGGCAACACATGAATAGCGGAAGACGAGTAAAGAAGCACTGTAATCATGGCTGCCCTATCGTAAACTGACTAATTCTCTTCCCCAGGAAGAAGTCCGGACTAGTCTCTAACAACCTGTTTCTGCCCCATTTCCATACTCTTTCTTCCCTTTGACTCCTTTCCGTCTCTATCCCAGGTACACTCTCTCGCCACTGTCAGATCGCAACTCATTGAATGAATGAGCCAAAAGCAGAGGGTGAAGGGGGGGGGGAGAAGGGGAAACGGTAGGGGGGCAGTATCAAAAATTCAGGGGTCAGTCAAAAATATGGTAGGCAGTTTGACTACTTTATGGGCTATGTTTCATTGCTACCGTATATTTGAAGATATAACCTTTGTGAAACACATCGCCATAAAGTAGTCAAACTGCCAACCATAGTCAAAAAGTCAGGCCGAATTTCGGGCGCGCGCAAATTTCATGCCTCATACACAGGCCCTCTCTCGTAATTATAACTCTGGCACCGTTCTCGGCGTGTCTGCGTCTCTTCAATGCCCACACTCTCTCGCCACCGTCTGCCACTCGTCAAAAACGGCCTGGAAATGCAGCCAGTGAGCCCCCGGCAATCATCTCTTCTCACTTCTCAATTCCGCCCATAGCTTCTTCAAACTATCAAATTCGGCCTGGAAAGAAGCCCATAACCACTTTTCAAGAGGAGGGATAAAGCGACCAGGGAAAGGCCATTTTGAGTAATAAATAAGGAGATATCGTTTGGGTGGAGAGACTGGGGATGGGTTGAGATGAAATCCGGGGCGTTTATGGCATCCTGTGAATCCATTATGGCCGCCCCATCCTCCACTAATTTGAGTTGGATGTGTCGGTCTGATCAAATTTCATTCTCCATCCTCGGCGATAAACAACGGAAGTAAGTTGTGGGGGTGATAAACGGCAGCCAAAAGTCGGCTTCCCTTTAAGAGAGATAGAGTCAGACAACTACCATAACCACGCCAATAAAGCGAAGCGGCGGCAAAGGGGGAGCAAATCAAACGGAGGAGGAGAAGAGAAAAGATGAAATAAGTAGAAGCGACATGAAGAGAAGTTGAGGAGAAGCTGTAATTCATTGCTTCCTGTAGCCCTCTGAACTCGCCGATAGATACAGTCCCCAGGGCAATAAATTCGCTAAGCACAGTAACTATGGCCTCTGCCCTGCTAACCCCAGCAAGTCCTGACACCCGCTAAATGCAGGAAGTCCTCAAGTACAGAAGTGCAAGGCTCATCCCGGCCGAGAGAGTACGCAGGATGAGGAGAGTGCCAGTCGATCAGACAGCCTGACAGGGAAAGGAAATTGTAGCTATCACTCATGACAGCCGGGCCGCTTGACTGATCGGAACGGGATATTAGGAGTGGAGAGTGCGGAGGGTCATTTGTTGGGACAACATCATCACTCTCGTCGAGGAGTTGCGCCATTTAGGGCGGTCGGCCGCTAAACAACGCATGTATCGTGTGCGTCCTTGCATGGAAAGGGGCAGTAAAATGTAAATCGCCCTCTCCCTCTTCACTACCTGCTGTTTGAGAGATTCAATGCAACTTTCAATAGCGAGATGAGACAGGAATCTTAAATGGGCGAACAATTCAAAGGGGGGGGGAAGAGAAGTCAAACGAGGGCAAACGCTACAATTATGTACTTTCGGGGGGCGCTCAGCACGAATGCATGTGAAACTACCGTAATCCCGTTATTAGCAGGGTCTCTTAACATGCCCTATTATGGGGGGGGGGAGGAGCGAAACCTGGCTGATGTGCGATGATGACTGTCGTCAAGACAGCATTGGTTGAAGACAGCTGCTGATAGGAGGGATCATAACATTTGAGTCTCATTTGAGGAAGCAAGAGAGTGTGAAGAGATAAGAGGGTGGGAAGAGAAGACAGAGAAATGATGGGGAAGCGGCCTGGAGGGGGGATGATGGTGCTATCACTCGGTGGAGGGAGGCCAGGTGGGGAGGAGGGGAGGGGAGGGAAGAGCCTGGGGAATGGACAACACTAAGATTGAATAATGACCCAGCAGCCTGGATGATAAGTATTTAGTGTGTCGGGAGAAGAAAGAAGAAGAAAGAGTTGGGAAGATTGAGACTTGGCTATTACATGAGATGAGGAGCTGATTGGAAACGGATTGAGGGAACAAGATTTGGGGAAAGGAGAGGAGATTCGAAACCTTGCAGATCGGTTAGGTCATCAGCGGTACGGTAACTGATACAGCTACTGGTTGCTTATTATTGTTAGGATCAGCTAGAAGAAATGGTGCGGGAATAGAATTGAAGAAATCCGAGGAATGGACTTTTCCCCATAACTTATGATCGGTCATTAGGATTTCCATAAGTGGCGTGGAAGAGAATCTGACGATATTATGATGGATAGAAGGAAAGTGACAGAATATCAACAGCGTAAACAAGAAAGACATGGATATCAGGGGTTCAAAAACGGTAAATATGTCGTCATTCTTCTCCGCCGCGCGGTCGTCTATCATGGAGTGAGCCAACAGCGCTCCGGAGAAGAATGACGACAAAGTTACCGTTTTTGAACCCCTAATGTATACTAAGAATGCATCGATCAAATGAGTTTCACACAGCCCTTATTAGATACGTATTGACTAATTCAATAGTACGGCTCAGCTCTTTTCAATGAATGAAAAAAAATATGAATAAGAAATGCAATTAAGGCGCCGAGTGAGGAGCAGTAAAAAGTCTTTATTTTAGAATGCTCATATTCAACTGAAAATCAAAGAGTGTGGATATCGTTCAGCATTCGCTTATGGAAGCGGCTGAAAAATAGTGGCATCCATAGGACGAAATGAAATAAAACGCAATGAAATGGATTCTCGTGAAACGCCCAGGATAGGATGCATAAAGGCTTTCAAATGAAATAAGCGTCATTTCAGCAACATTTTACGATCCACAAACGCAATTGTAATGAAATGTGGGGAATTCTCATTCCATGAAATTACATATTCCGTTGCCTACGGTAAGACATCGTCCCTTCCCAACCGAGACAAACTTTATGAGAAATGGAATGAATGGCGGGAAGCGGCTGAAGGATATTAGAGTATATTTTAAGTCTGAGTCTTTTATTCCTCCCTTGTCCCTCGTCAACTCACATTTCATTTCATGATACGTTCACATGTCACCAAGAGAAGTGACAATTTATTGAGAATCGTCCTCGCCTCTCGGCAATTTTAATTAAGCGCCGTCGCTTATTCACGAAGAAGGCAGTAAAATGACGCTAGATTAGAGCACACACCGTATTTTTCTCTAATTCTCTCCATTCCGTCCGCTCTCTAGCCATACTGAGATTGTCATCATATTAGACAATGCCGGCCGCGGCAAGGAAATGAAGACAGATTTTCAAAATTGATAAACGTCGTAGGTCCTGGGCGGGAGTCGTTAACGGTCGCAAGTCAGAAGGTATCTTCCCCTACCTATCATTAGTTATCACTGTCCGCTGATGTCTGCACTCTATCATGAGGCCTTTGTCCCTGGGCCTCGAGCCCTGGGGGCTTATGATAAATGCCCTCGGGGCATCACAGCCGAACACTCGACAGCGGGTCTGCCCTCTCTACCCGGCGGTTGTCTCTAGTGTCTGAGGGAAGACCGATCGGGAGTGGGAAGGACTCCCAGAGGTGATAAAGAGAGGTAACAGAGGCGGAGTGGATCCATCATCAACTAGTGATAGGAAGAAGAATCCGAGCTTTATCTCTAAGCCTCCGGCTTTCCCCAGTCTCTAGGCTCCAGGGATTTGGGATAAAGGAAGAAAAGAGGGGCAGGAGTGCGGTAGCAGTACTCATAAGAGGCTAGAGAAGCGAGAGGGAAAAGCCTGTGGAGGGAGAGGGAGTGCAGCCAGTAATAATCCATTCGTCATAGCCACCCAAACCCCCGGTTAGAGACAGCCTACGGTAGCGAGAATATGAAAGCACTTGTGAGGAAGCCGAGAAAAGACGGAACTCTGATGCGTAGCCATATTTTGTATTCAAAAACTGTCAATTTTATCGTTCAACAACAGCTGGATTGAAATGTCACTCGTATGGGACAAATGGAACTAACTGCACGATTGAAAAGTTGTCGTTAGAAAGCATTCATGCTTGAATTGAAACATACTCTGTCCAAATCAGGCCTAATCTCGAAAGGCACGAAACACATGTTGTTATTGAAGCTGGTGCACTTAAGGGCTGAGTGGGTATTGTCTCAATTGCCCCCTTGTACTCTCTCATGTTCATCCATTAGTCGTTTCTTCCCTTCACTGGGAGGTCGTGTCTTCCATTTGAGAGGAGACGACCACTCGGGAAGGAGGAACGGGGGCAAATGGAATGACTACAAGAAGTAGTTCGTACTAATGAGAAGATGTTTTCAAGGGGAAGTGATGGGCTAATGCATGGGTGAACGACGGACATTTGCACCATAATGATGAAATGGAAAACAGTTCTCTAGTTTGGTTCAATTACGAGTTCACCATGACGGCGCAAGTGTCTATGGTGCTCTTTCTCCTTGGTTCACTCACTCTAATGTTGTGCCTACCCCATGCAGCCGGAGGCAGGGGAAAGCGACTGCCACTAACAGTTTGGCTCTTATTATAAATGACATCCAACGTCTCGAACCAAACAATATTTATGGTGCTCATGAAACTTATTAATTATTTTTTCTGACGTTGGAGCAAGGCTGTTATTAACAAAATTGCCGTATCCGAAGTATGTAAGGTGTCTATGAAACATATTCTAAATTCTCAAAAGGAGTTTGCCCGGCCATTTGCTCATTTGCCGCAAAGTCATTGTTATGTGTGTGGGGGACATAAGGGCCATAAGCTGTCTCCTCCCATCCCTTGTCTCCGCTAATTTACGGACATATAACCAATTTGCGGGCCATTCATTCATTCCCATGATACGATGAGAGAGGGAAGAGAAGGATGAGAGTGTATGGGGGACGAACCCCACCATTAGCATATTAGGCAGAGATAACAAGCGACAACACACAAAAGTGGGGCATATGACGCAAAGATTGACCATTGTCCAAGTGCCCTCAGGGCATGTTCACATTAACAAGGGGACCAGAAAAGTGTAGTTGCTTCCACAATTTTTCTGGGGTTTCAGCGATAAATGACCAAGAAAGGGGCAGCGGATCAACTTGAAAGATCGTATTCAACTCATATTATTTTCATGAAACTCATCTCCGAAAAGTATTCCATCCGTCTAATCATACCCACTTCATCCATTCCAACATCTTCTTTCCCTCATAACGTGTCAAGCCTGGAGAGAATTGTAACAGAGTCCGTCTAGAGATCACACAAAAAGAAGAGACGCAGATAAGTCAGACAGAGAAGACATCTTCACTCATTTTTCATCATTAGCGCCTGCCACGACAAAAAGATGCAGCCGCTGCCTCTAGAACCTCTTATCATACGAATTATACCCTCCCGCCTCCCGACTGGAATATGAGATTACGCTAGGTGGCTTCATCTCAAAATGATGTGTGATGGTCATCTGTCACAATATTGTCACAATTATCGCTCATCCCTCCCCCCGACTGTCTGGTAAACTCCATAAGTCGCCTCGGATGACGGATCGTCTGGCACTCATAAATATTGCACTACGCGCCAGGTGACCGGAGGTCAGTAAGCAAGTTAAAGATTGGCACTGTGCCAAGAAGAGTTCCGTTGCTTATCCTGCCTGCTGTTGCGAATCAATGTTTATGACGACTTCTTACACCAACCCGTGTGAGAATGAGCGGCAATAAAACAAGGCAATTGAGGTGCTAGAGACACAGAGGAGAGGAGAGAGCGCAGTGAAGGCAGAGTGACCCTGAGGATCAGGCATTAATCAAGAAGTTCGAAACATAAAGGAGAGCAGAGCAGAGGCCCCGCATATTACTTGATGGGCCTGAGGGCTCAACCAAAATACAAGCGGACATGTCTTCCTAATTCATATGTGAGGAATGGATGAAGGGACAACGTGAATATGGAGAGATGATGGGAATGAAAGATTGGCACAATGCCAACACCACGGACGACGCAAGAATTATGGCCATTTACTAATAACACGACGAGGCGGATGAAGGCATCTCCGATATTAATACTTGTGCTCTTTAGTCTGTCATTCTGTAAGATGAGCGGAACGAGAAAATGGACGAGAGAAGAAGAATTGCACTTGTGAGTACAGTGCGAGTTCATATTTACTGTCATTAGCGGAATTGGAAAAGAAGCGGACCGGAATAAAGGACAATATCTACAGGACGATTGATGGTCTGCCCATTGCGCACTATGTCTCTGCCTCTCTGCACTCTCTACCGTATTCCTTGTCCCTTTTTCCTTTCAGACCATAAAGGATAGCAGGGGATACTTAGTGTGCATGCCTAAGGGCGAGTCTCCGCTTTGTCCCCGCAGACCATAACTCTTACAGTATCTCATTAGTCATTCGCGGCAGGACACACAGAGCCGCTCAAATGGTTGAGCAACGGGCGATTGTTATTAGCCGAGTCTCTGTATTTTGATAATCTTAGCTCGCGATCTTCTTGAGACAAATAATATGAACGTGAAAGATTGGATGAGTTATGCATCACCACCGAGATATTAATTCTTCTGTATTTTTACGGGTAATGGTCAACGGATTTCTGTGCATTTCTCAAAAAATAAAACAAAAACCTAAAATATGAAGTACCGTAATCCTGGGAATGGGACAAAAATAAAGACCCGTCTCTTCTCTTCAGAAGTGGTTACAATTTCCGAATGAATGGAAGAAGAAGGAGAAGGAGGAAGAAAGAAGAAGCTTTCATGAAATTTCAATTATGGCCACAGATTGTGGCCCGTGTGGAGAGCGCAGACAGGACAGAGTGACTAGAGATAAGAGATAGGGCAGAGACGCAGAGTATGCATACAGTCAGGACTCTCTAAAATGTTGATGCGTATCATTAGTAGAAAGGAGAATAGATGGAGAAGGAATTTCCCCTTTAAGGAGTGAGGCCCCCAGTCGCTTCTTGTTAAAACGAGGAAATTTGAGAACGCAATGCACGAAATTGAAGGACACTCTAAATACTGACCATTTCCCCAAGGGAGCCATGCACAAGTTATTAAGGAACCCCGTCATCTTACATGGCTACCGTATGCCGAAGGCGCTATTTATAATCGCGTCGGGATATATCGCGAGAGGCGAGAAGAAGCGGCGGAAGAAATCTCATAAAGCATTCAGGATAGGATGGGGGCAATGATTCAAGAAGGAGGATGAGAGAGTAGAGAAATGGAAGAGACGCAGACGGAAAAGACATTCTGATGGTGAACAGTAATTAGAAGATTGCAACAACTCAAAGCAGATGCCTCTGCTCATTCATTCGACAGACTATTCCGAGATTCAAAATACCGAGGGATTCAATTAGTTATGCTTCAAGCACTGCATAACAGTATCCTTTAAAACGGCATTACGCTTGATTGATCTGCTTACATCAATAATATCATCAATCAATATGAACAATTCCTAGATTCTTAATTCAAACTGACTACTTGTCTCACAATCAGTTACGCGCAGAATGAAAGTAAATGAGATCACGTATTTCAGTTAATGAATCTTTTCTATTGGCTACAAAATAGTAACATTGATGATCCATGACTCCGTCGGATAAAGGCGGAAATTTGCAAGTGAATTCGCTTCAACTTCTCAAAAAAGTAGCCTTACTCAAGCGCCACGATGAGTGATGCTACTATATAAAAGGGCAGAGCCCGTGTCATCAAACGCATTGCAGAAGTAGATAAGGGGAAGGATTATAGAATTTCAAGTATGTTTCACATTCGCCTTAAGAATTTTGTCAATCTCTTTAAAGCAAAGAACGTGCTGTCATGTCTCGCATTCAGAACTATAACAACATTATCTGATTACGCACGGAAAACGGAAAACTGCATAAAATGTGAATCGAATCGGAAGCATTAATCGATCAATAATGCGCTCACCGTAATCAGGTATCGAACCAAAAAGAAACTATCTTCCCTGAGGCCTTATGTGTGAGTGGCTGGCTGTTGATATGGGTCGGATAAAGGATATGGCTAGATCAGAGTTAGAGAGTGTGTGATATGAAGAGAGTGTAGAGAGACAGAGAGATCAGCAACACTTGCCTGGGGTCGTAAATCGTCGAGTCTTTGGCAGGAGACGGGCCTCTTCTAAGGGCCGCGCACCGCCTGAGGGAAGGAGTATGATCGGACGCTTTTATGCCCCTGAGGGCATAAGAGGGGGGCACTGTAGGAATCACTTCGGGCGGAATACAGCAGAAGTCCTGGACCTTTGCGCCGCAATAGTGAAATGGACAGTCAGAATTCTGACGGAGCGTATTATTTCGGGCGAAATGGTGCGAATATGTTTCAAGCACTTGCCTTATATGCAGAATGCTTGATTTTCTCAATCAATGTATGTAATGGCCTACATGGTAATATTTCAACTAAACACACACAGATCCTCCTCAATCCTCCTTCCTGTACCGTTTATTCTCAGCATGGTATGAACGTCCGTGAAATCAGGAGATTCCGCCCGTGGATGGAAGACAAGAGTGCCATGGACATTTGCGCCGTAATGGTGAAATGTATAGCTGCGCTAGCGCTTTCAGTATTCTCACGGCGCAAGTGTCCTCCTTTTCACTTTCATGGCGCAAATGTCCACGGCGCTCTTGTCTTTCACTCATTCCCCCAAATATTTCAATTGCAATTATGCAAGTTAGATTATTGTAAACGTTTATTTAGATATTTTCACGACGACGCGTCATAAAAGAACCCCCATAAATGAGAATACTGTAGTTTTTCAGAATCATTGACGCTGCGAACCTGACAGATCGATGTACAATCTGAAGTTTGAGCATGATTGGGAATAAATTGAGGTGGAAATCAACGAAACAGCAATGAATTTTAAGAGGCAGCTAAAAATGCTGTTTGTGAAACTTACTTGAAATTGCATTCGCAACGCGAAAATAGGATAAATTGCGAGCCTTTCCCAGAGCAGCAATCTGTGAAACATATCCGAAACTTCCGAATGCTTAGATCGAAAAACGGTTGTAAACCTGCCGCTGCAAGACCTCGTAAGTACTCTACCCATAAGCTCCTTCAGAAGAAAAATCATCGAGAGTTCCCATGTTCACTAATCTCTGTGACTGCCCTCACACGGGCTTTTGTGGTCATTCATAGTGCATTGTGTGTGGAGTGGAGACCCGAAAAGGGAGGGCAATGATTGATGACTCCAAGGGGCTTACGCCTCGCATCTCGTGTGAAACAATGCCAAACCACTGCTGAAAAGAAGATATAGTGGGGAAGGATATTCAATCAAAAATGAATTTTCACATTTCAAATTGTGGCTGTACACATCTTGATTGTAATCGAAAAATGTCTACATCATCTCTGAGGTGCTAAATCCGCAAATCTCCTTAGATACACACATCTTTATTCCTAAAGCGTGCATAGTTATTCGAATTATTATTCTTCAATACTATTACTGAGAGAAACATACAAAGAGAAAAATTCGCAAACACTCACGCTCACATAACACACTGCACACACAACGTCGAGGCCTCACCACCGTAATTTTCAAATGGATACGGTAGGTTCGGTTGGTCGTACCAAAGGCCAACGACGGTGCATGTAATATCACATGAGGTCTCTGGAAATGGGAAAGGAAACTATAAACGTCCAAGCAAACCAGAGATCAAATTTAGCAGAAAAACTCTAAAGTGCATTTGTTGTTCTCCAAAGTATCCTTCTACAGTAACGATAGTTATTAGTGGGTACTGTAATCTCTTATGATTATCGACCGATCGGACTACCGTACTCCCGTATTAGCGCTGCAGAAACCTCTCGATGGTTCCGTTCAGAACGAGGCGATCATTTCTGCAATTCAATATTATACCTTACAATATCAAAACGGAGTGGACTCGTGGACTTCCGTAACCGGAAAATCGCGCAAGGACTCACCGGAAATGTTCTCAGCCTGATTCTCGAAGCCCCTGGTGAGAAGTAGGGTTTCTAAAACGGAAATATAGTACATTTTTGTCCGTCTAATCCACTCGAATCGGTCGTCTATTGCTAGCAGGGACAACAGCTCCGCGGAGATTAGACGAATGAGAAGTGCACTTTATTACCGTTTTAGAACCCCCTAGTGAGAAGTTGGGCAAGCTGATCGGCGAATCGCTGCTTAGGATTTCCGATCACTCCGGTCGGATTGGCGGGGATTCCCGCACCGGCGATACCCTGAAGATTATTGATTGGGTTACTATAGGCGTTCTGGTACTGTATGTCTCTGTTACTATGGATTACTGTAGCCCAGCGAGCACTCAACTCTCCCATGGCCGTCTGATTAATGGGTGATTCTCATTTCACTTCGCACCACCCAATAGTCATCAAAGGGAAGGGAGTAAGTGAATGAGTGAATGATCAAGGGATGAAATGGGGAATGAGAGAGAGTGTGACAGGACAAAGGGAGATCGTTTGTTGGCAGCCAGTAGCAATAGAGGGAGAGAGACAGGGCATTAGTCATAGTGGCCAGACTACTAGAGGGAGAGTGAATGAAAAGACTTCAAAAGCCAGTAGTGACCTCTCAAAGGCAATCATGCCGCCGTTGCAGAATGGGACTGTGTTGTTGGCGGTTAGTTATTCATTCAGCAAGGGAGTTTGTTTGACTGTCTGCACACTCTACCTATCCCTCCACCCTCTCTTTATGGGGGAGAGATGACCGATCAGAAGTGAGGAAGGTAAGGAAAGTGACACTTCCTCCCATCAATTCATTGGACACTCCCTCCAATACAAAAGACATCATTCAACGGCATCCCCTTTTCATCTTCTCATTCCCCCTTCAATTTCGCAACATCGGGGACTTTCTATAACGTCCCGAGTATGGTTGGCAGTTTGTCTAATTTGTGGGCTATGTTTCACACGGGTATATCTTCAAATATGCATATAGGACCCTTGAAACATAACCCATAAAGTAGTCAAACTACCAACCTTAGTCCCGAGTGGAATTCCGTCAAATACCGTAATCAGATGCTTATGGGAATCCATCATGACGAGATGAACGGAGTGAACGGATATATGATATCCTGTGTGTGAGGGGATGACATAATGAATCTCATCCCAGAGGGACTAAACGAGATGGGGGCCATGTCTGATGGACCGCTTATTGTGTTGTCAAATGAGCGATTGGAAGGGGGGGGGAGAGGGAGAGGGGGAAAGGGGAGAGAAAGGGCAACATTACTCCCATTGCCCTCTCTCGACAATTGAATGGCGCATCCGGGAAATGAATCGAGAAATCGTAGTATGAAACAGAGAAGGGATGAGGGAGGAGGAGACAAGAGAGAGAAGCAGAAGAAAGGGGCATAATGGGAATAATAGACAGCAAATGGATGGATAAACAGGCATCAGAAGGGCAAATTTGAGTAGCCGGCCTGGAAAGAAGAGTGATGTATGGGAGTGAGGGACCAAAATTGTATACATACAAAGTAAAATGAATGGCTCTGCTGTAGAACAGAGATCCCATGGAAGAAGAAGAAGGTTCCATGGAAGAGGAGAAGTCCCATGGAAGAAAGGGGGTCCCATGGAAGAAGAGAAGTCCGATGGAAGAAAGGAGGTCCCATGGAAGAAGGGAACTCCCATGGTAGAAAGGAGGTACCATGGAAGAAGAGAGATTCTATGGAAGAAGAAAGGTCCCATGGAAGAAGAGAGATTCTATGGAAGAAGAAAGGTCCCATGGAAGAAGAGAGGAAGCTCAATGGAAGAAAAAGGACAAAATTTCAGTGGATAATTGCGAGGTGTGTTGAAGGTTGCATTGCAAGAAAACTATCGAGAGGAAAAATTTATGATGAAACAGACTACTTGCTTCCAACTGGATTGGGTATTTGTGCTACAATTGAGCGGAAAAATCTTAGCTTATCTTTATTGTTTCTTGCAAGAACAGCATTGCAAACCGAAATGTAGCTATGCCACACAGTCTCGATCCTCTCCCTTATCCCCCTCTCTCACCAATCCATCATCCTCCTCTGTTCGCACTTTGCAATCAGTTGACCGATGGTCGGATCGACTCAAAGGGACACTAGGCATCTCCTTCATTCTCTTCCACTCACTATCTCTATCTACTCCTCCAGGGTGAAATATAGTTGTGGAATGGACACAATGGTGAAATGGACAATTGCGCCATGAAAATGGGGACAAAGACGACACTTTTGTTCACTTCACCTTTACGGCGCAAATGTCCATTGCGCTCTGGTCTTTCAACCCTCTATCTACTCTGTCCTCTCCTCCATCCCCTCTTCCCCCTCTCCTAACACGTGTTGTAACCTGTGATCATTAATCATAACCCAATGGGATTCCTTTCATCTCGGAGAAGAATAAGTCCCCTTGTTGTGATTTCCGCTGTCCACTTTGTCACAAACTAATCGCGTTGGTCGGAAGGACTGGGGACCAATCAGAAGAATGGCAGCAACGCAATGGACATTTGCGCCACAATGGTACGCAATCTGTCAATTGTAGAGTGTCGCATTCTGGTTATTATTGACAGCCTTTGACCTCGCTGAATAACTTCATTCCTAGCAGTGGCCTCCAACTTCGCAGAGGTGACCACTGGGAAGGAAGTTAGATGACTAGAAATGAGCGGCTGTCAATGAAAAGCCGAATGCACACCCCACTCAATTGTAAGTTTCACAATTACTGCGCAATGTCCGTGGCCTTTCACCCCACAAATCATTAATGGGACGTAAGGAATTTGCATTCTCTTTTCGGTGAATAGCACACAGAGAGAACAAAAGGGAAAGGTATGAATTAGGGTTTCTAAATCGGTATTCAAATTCATTTCCGATCCTTCCATTCTCCGCTGAGCGGTTGTCTCTATGAGCGACAGACAACAGCTCCGCGGAGAATGGAAGAATCAGAAATGAATTTGAATACCGATTTAGAAACCCTAGTATGAATCGTGCACCTTATTTATGCATTGAGCGAAAGAAGCTTGGCGTCGTTTTCGTAGTCCAATTGGTTATGATAACGTGTCGCAAATGGGAATACACTTTATTCCCATTTGCGACACGTTATCATAGACATGTAATAGACAACCGCTCCGCTGAGATTGCGGGAATGACGAATGCACTAAAGTTACTGAATGCGACACCCTAGAATAAAGGGCATCTCATTTTTATGTACGCAACAGGGGTTCTAAAACGGTAAATGTGTCGTCATTCTTCTCCGCCGCGCGGTCGTCTTACTCCATGATAGACGAGAGCGCTCCGGAGAAGAATGACGGCAAATTTACCGTTTTAGAACCCCTGGTACGCACCAGGCAATATGATCACATCCAAGGTGCACATGGCTCCTGGTAGCTCCCGGTGCACTGCAATATCGAAGCTAAGCTATTATTGAGGAAAACCAACTTGATATACCGGGTACACACACTCCATCTGGCTGACCACTGTGCACTCTAAATTTTGCGTGCTATTTCGTCGTTTCTCTGACCATTACCCATGATTTTGAATAGGTTTCACGCTCAACATATAGAGGCTGACTTTCATCTACGTTTACCACAAAAAATATAAGGTTACTAAATCGGTAGTCAAATTCATGTCTGATTCTTCCATTCTCCGCGGAGCGGTTATCTATCGCTCGTAGAGTAGAAAATATAGTGGGGGAAGGAAGGCAATTATGGAAAGCCGTATTTCTAACAGCCTCAGCTTCATTCCTAGCGGCCGTTACCGCGCAGCGAGGGACGAGGGCTAGGAATGAAGTTGAGACAGCTAGAAAAACGGCTGTCAATAATTTGCTTTCTTTTCCCCAGACTAGTAAAAAAAACCCCAATCAAAGCATGTATTTTAGTGAAGGCAAATGAAATCCCAACGTTCATTCTGCCTCTCTGCCCTCTCATTCGCACGGTCGTCTTCAATTCATAGAGACGACACCGCATTGGAAAGTACAGGGTAACAGAATTAACGTTAGGATTTCATTTGCCTTCACTAATGTATTTCATTGAAGATAATACAATAATAATACAATACAATTGTTTATAAATAATAATAATAGATAGTCCTTCTCACTTCCATGCGCCACGTATCCGAGAGTAAAGGAGTACATGGCCTAACATATTTTATGATTGATTATTGAAATTTTGCAAATATGGCTAATATTTAGAATAAAATGAGCTACTTCGAGAACTGCTGTATTTACTCGATGTTTCAGGCTAGGTTGTCAAAAGCGGCTGTAAAGTGCCTTTTTATAATACAGTATCGATAATAAGTAACCGACCACTCTCCTTTCTCAGATATCTCAGCTCTCAGTTTTCGAAAACTTCTGAAATTTTTCATGTATATACTAGACCACATGACGGATATTTGCTGAATATGACGACCCTGCATCT
>JACMIF010002570.1:0-17496 GCA_014805445.1 Diplogasteroides magnus | reverse complement strand
TTTGCGACCGTCCAGGACAGGGGAAAAGGAAAAATGACTGGCTAAGTGGCCGAAACTTATACTGGGGTGGTCCGCCAACTACCCTGAAAATTTCATGGAGCGGACTGAATGTGAGATAGATTTCTGATAAATCTGTGCGATTGCGGAAAATTCGAAGTTGTTCGTCAGAAAACGAGAAATCGGAAAGCGCACGATTTACAGTACGAGCTCCAATTCCTAAAAAGAAGAACACGCTGCTATATCTTGAAAACAATATTCAGTACCTTGACATAGCTGTTGATCAATCTGAATTCCCGAAACAACATTTTTATTTATAATTTTTATAGAACGTCGTGGAGTGGCCGAAACTTATACTGGGGTGGTCCGCCAACTACCCTGGTAGTCAAATTACCAGCAACTCATACTTTACATTACATACATACATTGCCAGCAATTACCAGTACCAGTAAGTTCAATCAGTAACTGTACGTTGACGTTCAGTTGGCTGACTCGTTCAAAGTGTCCGGAGACGGCGATGATGTGGGACAGCGGGCCGTCACGTACAGCATCGACTCCGATGGGATCATCGATTTTGATGAAAATTTCGCAAAGGTCTTGAATATTATTCAACAAAAAAAATTAAATTTAAAAAAAACTGAAATAAGAAAACCGTTTAATATTTTTTTCTGAATATTCAATATATCTATCAATTTTAGCCGGGACTCCACCATAGGCGCTTCAAGAAGCTGTGCCAGCCTAGGAAAGAATTGTACGTAAACACTTTTCCTATCCGTCTAGTGCATAGTGATATCTGAAAATATTACTTGTTACATACTACTATTTACCTTGTCATAGTCGTAAAATAATAATAATAATACAATAGATAAGTGGTACATATTTGGCGCAGTCTCTATTTTTGGATAAATCGCGGCTTCGAATGACTGAGTATATGTATTTGAAAACTATTCAACACCTCCGTTTAACAAGTACTCATCAACATTTTCGCAGCAAAGAGGAGCTCTATCCTCCCGAGGTCGACAAGTTCTAGCCAGAGGTGCCTCCCATGCCGAGTGATGCGTACGTGTTTACTGCATTGGGCGTGTTAGACACTCTAACCATATGGATTCCTAATTAGGGTTCTCTTATCAAGTAATTATTGACAGCCGGTAACATTTTAGCCGTCTAACTTCATTCATAGCGACTGTCTTTACGAAGCGAGAGACGACCGCTAGGAATGAAGTTGTGCGGCTGGAAATTAACGGCTGTCAATAACGTCCCATTAGCGACACCCTAATAAATATCCGTAACAATGCGAAAATACAATAAGAAACATCTTAGAATCGTCGTTCCTGTGGTTCCGGGCGGCTCTAAGGGCACTACGACCAAGGCTCCTACGAAGAACGGAAAGAGGACGACTAAGAAGCCTAAGGGGAGGAACAAGTAAGCGAAGAGAGATTTTCATGGGGCGAGGTGGTTGTGTCGGCCACAACGCAACGGACGATAAAACATGAAAAAGTAATTCATAATGAAAATGCTGCCCTCAGGATGACCCAACTTATGAAAAATCGTTACAAAAGACGATGCCTAATTGAGAATTGAATTGAAACTGAAGTCTTCTTGTTCAGGAAGAGAAAGGGTTCGTCCATCGCCTCTCCGCTCCACCTCCTCCTTTCCATTGGAGCATTTCTTCTCCTCTAAACAGTCCCCGATCAACTCCCTCAAACCTCGGCCGAGCCGCAGCGCGCCATTCCACGCGTTTCGGTCGAGATTAGGTTTCCCCTATGGCACTAGCGCGTTTACAGTTACACAACACTAAAAGCTTTTTGAAACAAAAACATATTTTTTTCATTTATGAAAATTGTGTAACCGTGAATCGACTGTGTCCGTGTAATCAATAAAAAGTGTTTGAATTTGTTGTTCTTCTCACACAACAAAATATTCGGTAACATAGTATTGTTCCTAAAACCGGGGGGGGGGCTGTCACGGAAAGGGGTGATCATATTGACAGCCGGTCCAAAAGTGCATCCGTTCTTCGTCTGCGTCTATAATCGCTCGGCAGCGTTTTCGGCTCGAATCCACCACTAGTCGTGACGGCCGTCAATATAGTCCCATTTACGACACCCTACCGTATTCCCCTCTTCCTTCTTTTCAATCCCCTTCAATCAAGACTGGCGGTCAAGACTAGAGACCGCGAATCGCATATCAATAGCATATCGAAGTGCATTCGTTCTCCCTAGCTCTTCTCCGATATGCGATTCGCAGTCTCTAGTCAAGACAAACGAAGAATGATACTTGACAAGAATTCCTCAGCATTGCGCAGAGTTGGTAACATGACCAATGAGGCCTAGCCAATGAGGTAGAGGTACCGTGGATGGAGTCATCGTTATATGGATAACTATGGAATGTAATGGTATCATATTTGAACAATTGGGTGTAATACATTCTTTATTTGAGCATGCAGCTATTACGTCTTCTACGTTCGAAGGTACAAGTTAGCGTTTCAAAACGGTAATTTAATGCTTGAAAATTCATTCCTCATCTAATCTCATGAGAGCCTGTGATCTCTCTCTCATGTGATAGATAGCAGCTCCGAGGGAATTAGATGGATGAGAAGCGAACTTTATCGCATAAACCTACCCTTTTAGAATCCCTAGTACAAGTAAATAAAAGCAAATTCACCAATGACAAATATTGAGTACCTATTTTCTACACTTAATTTCTAATTGTGAACGCCATCTAGTGATTAATTTGCTGCCATTCTTCTCCGATAGGCAACCGCGCTGCGACGAATGGCGACAGATTTACCGATTTATAAGAACCCTATGTAATACTCGTCCATTGCTACTCTTACCTCAAGTGCGGAAATGTAAGCGTCAGGGTACCTTCCTTCGATCTCGTTCTTTGTCTGTGGGGAAGTGAGCAAATACTGAACGCATTAATTACCACCTGCTGCCCGAATATTTTCACCTGGATGGCATCTCGTATTACTTTGCATGTAAAACCAGTGAAATTTTTTAGTTTGATATCTGTGAGTTCCTTCCTTCTAACGAGAATCGCTAGTTGCTCGTCGGTGATAGACTTTTTGTTGTTCTTTCGCTAAGAGTAAGAATTGATGAAATGGGATGAGTCAGAACAACGTACATGTACAGGGAAATATATTTTTGTCCTGCTTCACGATAAAATGCATCGTCGAGAGCATATGTTTTACTGTTGTCAGAAGGTTGGAAACTGCAGTAGATTGCTCTAAAGTACAGTACCGCCCATAATCCTCTGGTCTCGGATCGAGCGGATCGAATCGGATCGAGCCAAATAGATCCATCGCCATAACTTTTGAACAGGAGGGTATTTCTTAGATCTGAAAAAAGATTCTGAATCAGGAGGGAATTTCGGTCCTATGACATGTGTTTGGTGCATCTTAGACCTTTGGCGGCTGAAATATATTTAGACTGGAAGTTGAGTCTCAATTAGCGATGCCACAGGGAAGGGTCAAGGCGAGGGAGGTCAGATCTCCCTAAGGGGGTCAACGAATATGCGAATCCGATTGGGGAAACGCAATAAATGAACTCAGCTCATGAAGAGCATTTTAATGAGCCAAAGCGCATGTCTCTGACATGAATTTGAACAAAGTTGTGCGATAACCATAAAAGCAATGAAACGTGATTTCAATAGCCCATTTGATCAAATTGCGTGACGCCATTTCATTCATAGCTTCGGGAGTGCGGAGTATCGACGTGTATGTCTGCACTGCTCCCTTCCCTCGGCTTGATTCTTGCTAGAAGTTGCTCATTTTGATCACTGAAAGTGCATGTTCGAAGCATCGAACTTTTTCAAATACGGATTTTCAGCACTTAGGGTGCAATTTTACTCATGATTTTGCATCGGTTATAATCCCTGCGATGTGTACAATGGAATGACGTTTGATACATGTCAATTCAATTTCATGATTTGAACCACCTCTCCCCTTCATTTCTTCACTGAGTCGCCTCTGATGTGACCTCTCTCGGTAGAGACGCAGAGAGAGAGCGTCCTTTTTGACTCTGGCTCTCTGCGGTCTAGCCAAGAGACAGTGTATTTGATCACATATCAATAATGATTTCACTTTATCAGAACAGTGGGGACGATAATTATTATCATGGAATCGATAACAAATGCATACACAAGCAATAATGATCACGCTATGTTTTATGAATCAATAAACATGAGACTTGCAACGGTTGTAATCCCTGCGGTGGGTGCTATCGAATTATATGTAATAAAAATGTCTGCAGTTCTCCAGTCGCTGCTTCGAAAACTATGAGTGCGTGACTCTTCATAGTAGATCTACAAATCAATTCATTTGCATACACTATCAAATAAACAACAAGGGTTCAAAAACGGAAAATTTGCCACCATTCTTCTCCGCCGCACCGTCGTCTATCATGGAGTGATACAACAGCACTCGGGAGAAGAATGACGACAAATTTGCCGTTTTAGAACCTAATAAACAACACTTTAAGATAGGGATTAGCCGTTAACTATTCGGGTGACGCCAGATTAGAGCGCTATAGAGGGAACGATCATTGTAATTTCGTTTATCGATCGCAGAAAGGACGCTCTCTCTGCGTCTCTATCAGGCGGCTCTGGCTGTCTCTGCTCTCACAATCGGAGAACTGAAGGCAGCGATAGAAAGATTCTGGAGAGAAGATGTGATAATTGACCAGTGCAGAAAATATATTGCCCATGTTCTTAAGAACATCCTTAAAGTGATCGAGGCCAACGGTGGCAATATTTTCGAGTAGATTCCTGATACCGAATCGTTTGTTTATTGAGTTCCCTATCGTAATCATTATTGCATGTGTGTTCTGCCGTTATCCTCATTATTTTATTGTGTATTTTAATCGGTTGGATAATAATATTATCCGGAACATGGGCATTATATTTTCTGCACAGGTCAGCCTTGGCTAGACCGCAGAGAGCCAGAGTCAAAAAGGACGCTCTCTCTGCGTCTCTACCGAGAGAGGTCACATCAGAGGCGACTCAGTGAAGAAATGAAGGGGAGAGGTGGTTCAAATCATGTGAAAAATTGACAAAAAAATTGAATTGACATGTATCTTACGTCATTCCATTGTACACATCGCAGGGATTACAACCGTTACAAAAACATGTGAAAAATAGCGTCTTGAGTGCCGAAAATCCGCATTTGAAAAAGTTCGATGTTACGAACAGGCACTTTCAGTGATCAAAATGAGCAACTTCTGGCAAGAATCAGGCCGAGGGAAGGGAGCAGTGCAGATATACAAGTCGATACTCCGCACTCACGAATCTATGAATGAAATGGCGTCACGCAATTTGATCAAATGGGCTATTGAAATCACGTTTCATTGCTTTTATGGTTATCGCATAACTCTGTTCAAATTCATGTCAGAGACGTGTGGTTTAGCTCGTTGCAATGCTCTTGACGAGCTGAGTTCATTTATGGCGTTTCCCCAATCGGATTCGCACATTCGTTGACCCCCTTAGGGAGATCTGATCTGCATCGCCTTGACCCTTCCCTGTGGCATCGCCCCTTCAGACTCAATTGTCAGTCTGAATTTATCTCAGCCGTTAAAAGTGTAAGATCCACCAAACACGTGTCATAGGACCGAAATTCCATCTTAATTCAGAATCTTTTTCAGATCTAAAAAAATCCCTCTTTTTCAAAAGTTATGGCGATGGATCTGTTTGGATCGATCCGATCGATCCGAGACCAGAGGATTATGGGCGGTACTGTAACTCTCTTTAAACTGATGCGAAATCGGTTCTACTTTTTTCCTGAACATCCCTCGTGACCACCTGTCATTCCTGAAAGTTCGAGCATCAGATTCGAAAATGGGCCAAAAAAAAGATTTTTTGAATGCCAGATCCTGAAACGTGATAATGAGTCGATGTCACGCAAGATACGAAAAGGTAATTTCAGTTCACTAATTATAAATATATTTCGGAGGTTTTCGCAGTTGATTCTGCTGCGAAAAAAATATTGGAAAATTATAGGATGAAAATCAGCCCTGTTCACGCTCCCCGTATAATGCTTCAAAAGGATCAGGTAAGAAGCGTATTACGGTGGGAGGAGCAGGGCCACGTGTAATATTTATGAAAATAATTACATGATTTTAGCTGTTCGTCGGAGAGAGAAACAACAAAAAAAACGAAAAAGTCTCTTTCGATACGGAACACCCTATTATAATAGTAAAAATCCTATGCAATGTATTATATTAGGTTGCAAAGAAAGTCTTGACATCGCATGCATGGATACATTTCACTGGTGGGATATGTGTAAGTATTCCACTCTACATACAAATCTGATATAATCGTTCCTTTTCATTCTTTGGATCCATGTGCGGTGTTCATACTTACCATTAGTGGACGTTTCAACTTTTGCTAGGCAGACCTAGAAGGTCCTCGCTGGTATGTGTTCCCATGGATAATCCCACTTTTATATTCTGGTACTGCAGGCCCATTATCTCTGGCTGATCTCTACAGTGCGGATTGAATGCCCACATAAACAACAGTGTTCCATACAACAAACTTCAATGTTATGACGGGAATCTTTCGATGAGATGGCAGTTCGCATTATCAATGCTGTCATTGATCACGTGTGCTGCGTATCAATTGTCGAAAGCGACCTCCCGTTCCGCTGTCGTCATTTTTCACCATTTGACCCGGTTATCCGTCCGATTAAGGGTTGTTAAATTTTCCTCAAAACTTGCTCAATTTGTCAGAAAACGCACAGGAGTTGTCTCGAATAGCATCTCGCAAGCTTTATCACCATTTTGCGTCTACCTTGTATTCGTAACGATGAGAGAGCGAGCGCCTTAGACGAGAGCCTCGAGGGCCAATGTATTCGTTTTCACCGACACAAACAAAACGCTCGTGAAATCATTACGCCATGACACACTACAATTGATAAGAGCGGCAGCATCAGCAGCGCTTTTGTCCATAGGGCGGACTCCCTACCGGACTCTCAAACGATTTATCTCGTGAAATTGGGTACACTCCATTTTGCCGCTTGGTCAACGTTTCCATTCTGCTCACAATAGGGTGATAGATTGGCGAAGGATCTGCCCTTCCATGCGATCAGAAAGCAACGATCGAAGATCAATACTATTGATAGCTGCTTTTCAAGCTCACAATAATGGTTTTTCTAACAAAGGAAATTAGAAGCGCACCTTCCGTGCTGATCTTCATAGATGATAACTCCTTGCCTTACTTACTCAAAATCAATCATGACCTCCCCTTTTGCTCTACTCATATTCGTAATTTGTACAGCTTTCGTTTATTCTTTGCTTGATGTAAATGTTATTTGTAGCAGTTTCAGTATGCCGTCCACGTCTGTCACCCTACATTGTATCACGTGCACATCCAAGCCAGAGCATGCAAAGGTGCGCAAGTGAAACAGTAGCGCAATAATAACGAGAAGGGTTTCAAATTTTTTTTTTATTTGGGGTACCTTTTGCCATTGGGTCTGAAACATCCCCAATGTTATTGAATCATTTGAATATCGCCCCAATGTATTTGGGGTGTGAGTCTCGCACCCTAAAGTTATTGGGCGATATAAATGGCCCCAATGAAACGGTGGCCAATGACCTTGGTGAGACTGATACCCCTAATAACATTGTTTTCAACATTTTTTTGAAACCCAAATAATGACATTTTCTCGCGCACGATTCACTAGTATGGCGCATATTAATTGTTTTGAATCTCTGGTTTGTTTGAGGAATGTAGGGAAACAGCCTGATCAAACAATTCTCTCCCGCATGATAGATCGAGAAATCAATGTCGTCCGTTGCACAATCCCTGAAACTACGGAATAATTTTGAAGAAAAAACTGTTTCATTCAGTATGCATTCGCCTTGGAAGCAGCAGCAGACGCCTTTCGAGAGGCCGAGGAGATCTTCTCAGAATCCTCCACCCCCTTCAGCATCCAGCGAGGATGGAAAAAGGTCAAAATATTTAATGCAGTTTTATTCTTTCCAGATAAAGGCTGTAATAAAGGGAATATTTAATGCAGTTTTATTCTTTCCAGATAAAGGCCTAGAGTCAATATCCAAATTCAATTGACCATGTTGTTCTTAGATCAATGAGGCTGATGGTGCAGCCGCATACGGCAGGGAAACGCCTAAAGGTGGAATGATGGGTGTCATGGTAAACTTTTTTCAGTTTTCTTGCAGTATATGGGTTGAAGCAGTTGATTTGCAAGAAGAATATTTTGACAAGAACGAAAGTAGTAAATAGGCCGACAAAAATGTAGTCAGTGTTTAATCTGAATATTTTTGTTTTCAAACATCATAAAAGGACGAATAAACTAACAGGTTATATCATTTCAACTAAGGTGTCGCAAATGGAAAATTATTGACAGCTGTTTCATTCAATCCGTCAAACTTTTTTCTTAGCGTTCTTCTCTGCATTGCGGCGACCACCGCGATGCAGAGGAGTTAGAGGACTAGAAATGAACGGCTGTCAATAATTTCCCATTTGCGATACCCTAATTTCAACATAAAACGAATAACTTTCAGACAGTGTACGATGGTCACGTGGACGATGTGTTCAAAGAGGTGTGGAATGTGAGTTGTTTTTACAGACAATTGCTCAATTCCATTGTCAGTTGTATAGGCTAGTCTTGTTTTCATAATTGTTTTCATGGTCCAAGAAGTGTTTTTCGCGAAAAAGTAGAGTGCGGCTCTCGCTTCACGTCCAAAGTAAATCGCAGACGAAACTGCTATACAAATGCGTACATTTCCCATCGCAGGATCATCTCTCATTCATAATGAAAGTGCCCGGTGAAAATGTTTGAGAGATAAACATTGTGAACATTGTAGGGCCATTTGACAGCGGCAGAGTGGAATCCGAATGTCGCGTTCGCGACCGTTCTGGTATCACTGAGCGAATATGCAGACATCCTTCACGTGAGAACTTACCTCATTCGGTGATGTCGAAATTGGAAATTTGAAATTAATTACTGGATGCGAAAGCAACTCGATTGATAACGACTTTTCTATCTTTAGCAAATCGGCAACGATGTTCTCGTAATATCGGGAAGAGAATTCGTGACGGCCAGAATCTATCGTCCCGTGAAAGGAGGTTGAACATTCTTTCTAAAAATGAAATAATGTATTAGGTTGGTAAGTAAGTCTTTGGCCACATTTTTATATTTTTTCCATATCTCTGCCAGCTTTGATCTGAAACCATATCCAGTGTACCGTCTAAGACCACACTGTGTACACTACCTATGACTGCTGTGCTGTGACTCAGAACGGCCAACTTTGAAAAATCACCGAGAATCTCCCAAGTTGATCTGAGTCACAGCACAATGGCCATAAGTAGTGTCCACAGTGGGGTGGTAGAGGATACACTGGATATGGTTCCAGAAGAAAGCTGGCGAAGAGAGAGGAAAAATAAGTGATGGCCAAGGACTTACTTACCAACCTAATACAAGCCAAATACACGTTTATTGAAGAATAATATTTATTAGGATTTCACTACGTAGTCTATCACAACGGCTTGCATCCAACAGAGCATTATATGCATTTTCATTCGTATGATTCCCTAGGAGCGATTGTCAATCTCATGAGAGAGATAACCGCTCCTCGTAGATTGCACGAATACACCTTCTCGCATAAAATTATCGTTTTTGCACCATTCACGCCTGCAACGATTAATTTTTGTCTGAAAATTCAATCAACTCTTTAGGTGGTTATCTGATTTGCGGCCGATCGATAGAATTACCAGAAGTGCCCCCGAGGAAGGATAAAGTGCGGTGAGTGCCAACTATTTGCATAGTGACAGTTTTGTTAAACGACGATAAGGGTTGTATTTTTGGGTCATGAAAAGCAACCTCACGTATAATAGATAAGAATATACTTATAGTGGCGACCTGAAACTGCTCGGCGCCCGTTTGCGACCCCACCCCGACTCACCCGAAAGCCTCACCATCTTCGAAACAGTCGTTATAGCCGATCTAAAGGGCATGCTACCCAAGTTCCTTATTGCGCAGGTACTGAATAATCTATCACTATAATTATTGTTACAATGACCTCAGTCACTCAGTAATTTTTCAAATGGCACTTCTCCATGGTGGAGATTAGGGGTTCAAAAACGGTAAATTTGTCGTCAATCTTCCTCGGAGCGCGGATGCCATAATAGACGACTTCGCGGCGGAGAGGAATGAGGACAAATTTACGGTTTTGAACCCCCTGGTAGTCATGCAAGTTTTGCAGCGGTCGCCATTCGATAGCAATTGAATCGTTTCAGGTAGCGCCGAAAGTGGTTCTCATAGAAGCGGAATTGAACAGAAAACACTTCAAGGAGCTGGCGGAGAAGGCGAAAGCATAAAATAAACATTTGTACATATAATTACGTTATTTCATTATTACAAAGCGGCGATATTCTTATTGTCCGTATTCTCAAACTGTACATATATTTCTTGTCCAAAAATAATAAAGAACTTGTTCGTTTACGATGTTTTTACCGCACATTCATCGCCATTGCAAAACGGTTATGAAATGTACCACCTTAGTAATCACTGCTCGATCTTTGATCTGTTAAAGGAGCGACAAAGGGAGATTGTTTTGCATTCACTTTACGGGATCACTTCTCTCCATTCCCATACTTTCTCGTCGTCAGAGCGGTCTAATCTGACAACGAGAGAGTATGGGAATGGAGAGAAGCGATCCCGTAAAGTGCATGCAAAACAATCTTCCTTTGTGGCTCCTTTAAGTGCGCCGAGTGAATGGAGGGAAGTTGAGGTAATGCGTGAGCTCTAAGCTCGAGCTGTAACAAGGTTACTATGGCGGCTAGAGGAACTGATAAAAATGATTTACAAATGAAAGAAGAACATCCGAGCAAGGGAAGTAATGAAGAAGAGTGGATGCTCGAGTAACGCGACCAACGATTAATGGACGGCGTTACAACTCGACCAACATTGTTCATTCGCTCAACGTGCACTGCTCGTAACCCCCTCCACTCTGCACACAGAAAAAAATACTGCCAATTCCCTCAGTCAATTTTAAACTGCCAATTATTGACAGTAGAAACTGTCGATATTGCTAGTTTATCTGCCGCATATGGCAGTTTCAAAATGACGGAAGGGAATTGGCAGTTTGAATTTGTCAATATTGGCTGTTTATTTTATGTGTGTTTGTGTCCTTCATATTGTCATAGTTGAGATGCATAATCTCCCTATAATCTCTATAGAGCGGTTTTCATGCGTATCGACGTAAACATCAGAACCCCAAACAAGAAACGTTTGTGCTATGATGTCTCACCATTGATGAAATGAAGTGCGTGTCAAATATCGAATGAGGACTCTTTTTCCCGGTTTGGCACGGTTCTTTGTCTCATTTTTAGTGTTATTTCAAGTTTCTCTCGAATGCTGCTCAATTTGCCAGAAAATACGCATGAATGAAGCACTGCAGTTGCCTAGAGAAGCAAAACCGCAAGCTTTATCTCCATTTCGCTTCTTCCTTTTTGTTCGTACCCATGAGAGAGAGCTACCTAGACGAGTGCCTAGATGGAGAATGCATTCTTTTTCACGGACACAAACGGTGTGCGTGTAGTCACAAACATTATCACACAAGTTGACCATGACACACTACAATTGATAAGCGCTGCTGCATCCCCGTGGCGCTCTTGACGTTAAGTGTAAAGCATTGGCCGAACGAGCTCGCTTTGATTCTCAAATGGTTTTACTCGCAAAATATGTCAATTGGGCGATAATTTCCCTGTCAAGTCCCCGTTTGTGCTTTGCGTTAGTGATTGTTTCGATTTCAGAATGCCTTCCACGTCTGTCACCCTGCACGATATCACATGCACTTCCAAGCCAGAGCACGAAAAGGTGGGCAGGTCGCTAAAATATTTTGCACCGTGACACGCTGTCAACGGTCATCGTAATTATAGTGCACATGTCACTGCCAACAAAGACATTTTTCGAAGATGAGAGGAGGGGAACAAATCGATTAATGGATTATATCCAGGCACATGCGCACATAATAGTCTCACAGAGTTCACTCTACCCGGGAATATGATTTCTAAATCGGTGAATTTGTCGTCATTTTTCTCCTCAACGAGGTTTTCTATCAGGGAATGAGACAATTGCGTTCCGCAGAGGAATAACGACACATATACCGATTATATACTGGCCGGGAATAATGAACGTTGCAAAATTGTTCCATTCAGTATGCATTCGCCTTGCAAACGGCTGCGGACGCTTACAGTGATATTGAGGATATTTTCTCAGAATGCTCCGATCCCTTCACCTCTCAGAGAGGATGGAAAAAGGTATATTATTTGTTTATTGATAAAAAGGACGCGAACGACATTCTTGAAAAGTGAAAGGCGAGTGATGGATTTAATATTTGGAGCTTAATAGTGAAAAGAACACTTGATACGTGATGGAGCATCTGCCCATTTCCACTCGCCTTCACCAAAAAATGTGTTTGAAGCCTTCCTAATCGTTTGCGTGCTATTGTCTACCGGCGAATGCTCCGAAAATTTTTAATTTCCTTTTAAAACGTCTCACTGTAAACGGTTTCCGAAACGGTAGTACAGTGCATTCGCCAATTGCATAAAAAGTGAGACAATTGCTCCTAGTGAATTAGACGACGGACGAGTGAAAAAGGACACCGTTTTAGAAAACCTATTATTGTATTGCATTTAGGTCAATGAAGGTAATGGCGCAACGGCGTACGGCAAAGAAGCGGGAAAGGGCATCACCATGATGGGAGTGACTGTAAGCTTATTCTCTGCAATATTTTAGCTACATATACTACTGCCACGTCAATTTTTATGAGCTGGCACTTCCCACATGTGAACATTCTGCATGATAGGGGTTCTATGGTGAAGGCACCTCAGTCCATTAAACGAATTCATTTGAAAAGGGAAAAGTTATGCAGTAATAAAGCACCATGTCATAAGGAACCTGACAAGATCACTTAATAACTTCAGAACGTGTACGACGGTCACGTGGACACTGTGTTCAAAGAGTCGTGGAATGTGAGTTTCTCCATATTTCCATAAAACTTGTGGGTAGCTCGATGGTCAAGAGTGTTTTCTGCGAGAAATAGAGCACTATCAAACTCATTGAGAACATTCTAAACCAAACAAAATTATTCAAAGTACATGGAATATCTTCGTACTAGAGTGGCTGATTCGAACATTCATTCAAACATTGGATGACTTGCAAATTAAGCAATTGAACATCCATTCGAACATCAGTTGATGTTCGAGTGAGCGAGGCCCATTTCATTTCATTGTTTCAAAGGCGGTCGGTTCTTTTCCCTTTCTTTCAGGGTGTTGCATTTGAGTCTTTTAGTCCATGCGTCATGTCTCTACTCTCAGCGGTTCGGTTGTCTATAGAATGAGACACAACCGCACCGCTGCACTTCAATGTTCGAATGAAATGTTCGAATGAAAATGTTCCAACATCCGCCGCTCCACATGCAAATACCAACGAAAATGAAATCTTCGACCAATGTTCTAATCAGCCACTCTACTTCGTACTGCAGGGTCATCTGACAGCGGCAGAGTGGAATCAGAATGTCGCGTACGCAAAAGTTCTCGTCTCACTGAGCGAATATGCAGACATCCTACACGTGAGAATTTGTTTCATTCTGCAATTTAAATGTGTGAATTGACGAAACTTGACAGCAAACAGACAAAATTTAAAAGCAAGACATACGTTTCCATTTGCCATATATGAACCTACACCGTTTCGAGGTCCCAGCTATAATTTGAATTTCTGCCTTTTCTCAAAACATTGTACATATTGTCGATGTTAAGCAAATCGGCAACGATGTTCTCGTAATATCGGGAAGAGAGACGCTGGTCGCCAGGATCTACCGTCCCGTGAAAGGTGGTTGTTCATTCGTTACCTTGTTATGGATTTTAATCGGTAGTACAGCCATTTCTCATCCGTCATGGTGGATCTCATTCGATAATTTCTGATAATTTGCTCATCGACATCACACATTCTTGTATTGTGACGAAAATGTTGAAAAAATACCACTCGACTATTTTTATAACTAGCGGAGAAATTGAATATCATTTTCCATACGAAATTTTTACTGGATTGATATTCTTAAATTTTAATCTACTCTTTAGGTGGATACATCATGGCCGGTCGATCGATAGAATTGCCCGACATCCCCGAGAGGAAGGATAAAGTGCGGTGAGTGATTTCTTGTTGAATGGCAACATAAATTGACACGGCCGAGTGAATGACTACTGCGGCATGGATACTTGCTCTGTAATGGTCAGATAGGCAGATGCGCCTTCATTGCGGCGCTCCTGGGCCTTTTCACTAGGGTTTCTAAAACGGTAGTAAAGTACATTCCTCATTCATCTAATATCCGAGGAGCTGTTGCCTCTATGAGCGATTGACAACCGATCCGAGTGGATTAGACGAATGATAAATGCACTTTACTACCGTTTTAGAAACCCTACGTTTCACCATCACAGCGCTGTTACGACTCGCATCAGTTGCTAATAAGTTATTGATTTTACCATAATAGAAATCATATTTCGCTTTGAATTTTGATAATATGCCTGAATGAGTGAGCAGACAACAACGTGGATCTACTTTCTTTGATTTTAGTGCTGATCTGCAACTGCTCGGCTTCCGTTTCCGACCACATGCCGAATTCCCGGAGACCAAGACGATCGTCGAAGCAATCATGATGGCCGACCTGAAGGGCAATATACCCAAGTTCCTCATTGCTCAGGTGCTTGCCAGAGACAGCCATTCGCACCTCGAAGTGCATTCCATGTCTCTACGTCATTCGTAGCGGTTGTCTCTCGCCGTTGATAGACAACAGCTAAATGGAATGCACTTCGAGGTACGAACGAGGTGTGATTGACGGTCTCTAGTGCTTGCTACATAAATAGATTTAAAAAGTGAATTTCTTATTCCGTCCAATCTCCGAGGAAAGATTTCCGCTCCTTGGAAATTAGACGAGTGCTATATGCACCTTTTAACCGATATGATTTGTGGCCCTAGTGCATATCGAAGAATTTATTTCTGATCAGCTCCAACTGTGTAATTTTCAAAAGGCTTTTTCTCCATATCGGTGTTACTGTGTATTTTCACTTTTACAACGAAGTAAATCCGAATTATTTCAGGCAGCACCGAAATTCGCCCTCATAGAATCGGAATTGAACAGAAAACACTTCAAGGAGCTGGATGAGAAGGCGAAAACGAAGGCATAACAGACGGAAAATTAAACGGCTCAGCTTGAAGATATATAAAAAATTTAAGAAGAAACAACTATTGACATTGCTTTATTATTACATTTTTTGCCATGGATAATTTGTCGGTAGAGTCATTTACATTCTCACAATTGAGGCAAATAATTTCTTGATGACTTTACAGTGCGGAATGCATACCTAAATAAGTAAAACAATAGGATTCCACACAATAATCTTTTGAAATAAATTTCTTCGATGGTTGTTCACATCATCAATGATTAGGATGTGCAAAGGAAGCAGAAGTGCATTTCTCTGTCGTCTAATTCCCTCGGAGCGTTTGTCCATCACGTAAGAGAGACAACAGTTCCGAGGGAATTAAACGACAGAAATGTGCACTAATGCTTGGATTCCGTTCCCTACTATTGATTACCAAACATGCTAGAGTGTGCTTGCACTCTCCCTTCGTTTCTCGTTCTCTTTCTCATCTCTCTGTTTGCCTCTCTTCTCGCCGACGTTTCCCTTGGCATTTTCCCTTCCCTTATCTTCTAGTCGTCATTGCACTATTGCCCTCGTACTTTACAAATGTATTTCGCGTCTTTCGGTCGCCACTGACCCTTTACAATATATATTTCGATGAAATTGTGGTTCACATTTTCAATCAAATGCACTGCGTATCAAAGGCAGAACGAGAACTCATTTCCCCTTCGTCCTTTTTCACGATTTGGCCCGTGTCTTTGTCTGACTGACTCTTAATTAAGTTACTTTCTGTGTTTCGTGTCCAAAGCTGCTCAATTTGTCAGATAACGCGCACGAGCAAAGCACTGTAATTATCAGAATAGCAACTCGCAAGGACTATCGCCATTTCACTTTTTACCTTGTGTTGGCATCGATGAGAGAGAGAGCGGCTTAGATGAGAAGTTTGTGAATGAACGTATTTGTTTTCACCGTCACAAATAAAACGCACGGGCTACTGAAATCATCACATAAATAAATATACCAGAACACACTACAATTGATAAGCTCGGCAGCATCTGTGGCGCGTAGACTCTAAGCCATAAGTCGGACGGCCGTCTCATGCGGTATAACTCACGAAATCGTTGAGTGTGACGAGAACGATGTCACCACCACCACTCATGCCATAATCATACGGAAAGAAATCGTTTCGAAATCCTTTATGCCATACCTTAGTCCGTTATGTTGGTGTTTGCTCGTTGCGCAATGCTAGTGTGTTGTGCCGATTTCAGTATGTCCCCCTCGTCTGTCACACTACACGGCATCACGTGCACTTCGAAGCCAGAGCACGAAAAGGTGGGCAACAGGACGGGAACGAGACATTTTGGAACTGACCATTTGGGAACTTTAGTTCCAAAATGACACGTTCACCAACAGGCAAGACGGTATAGATCGGTAAAATTGTCGTCATTCTTCTCCGCATAGCCGTGGTCTCTTTCTCTCTTATAGGCAATCGCGCTGTGGAGAAGAATGACAACAAATTTACCGCTTTAAAACCCCTGGTGGGCAAAGTACAGCATGGACGGTCACAGTGTCTGTGTGTTGTCGGTTAGAGCATGGTGAGAAATCACTGTTTTGTTAGGGAGAACCGAGAAATCTTACAGGCAGCCTAACCGCACGTGTTAGAACTTTGGCAAAAGCGTGCCGTGTATCGGTCATGTGTAGATATTTTCAGCGCAAATACCTTTTTAAAATTGGGTGGTGAGACGTTCGTTTGTTTGAGCTGAGAGCAAAAGGAACATATTGATAGATTACCGTTGTTGGATAATCACCTATACCGGGAGGTTTCTGAATTTTTTCTCGTTCAGTACGCATTTGCATTGCAAACGGCAGCAGATGCCTTTCGAGAGGCCGAGGAGATCTTCTCAGAATCCCCTTCCAACCCCTTCACCACTCAACGAGGATGGAAAAAGGTCGATCGTTTCCTTCTTCTTCCGAGACATGTTCATCCTAACATACATATTATTTGCAACGTGGAAAAGCGTGCATATTCTCGTGGATGTTAGACAAATCATGAATATGTAGCAGAAATTGGACAGTATGGAGCATGCGGGAACTGGATATACCATGTATTATATAACAGATAGCTCTTAGGTTAATGAGGGTGATAGAGCAACAGCATACGGTAAGGAAACGGCGAAAGGAGGAATGATGGGCGTAACTGTGAGTTTATGAGTTAAAGGAGCCACAAAGGGAGATATATTTGCATGCACTTTCGGGATCACTTCTCTCCGATTCCCTTACTCTCTCGTTGTCAGAGTGGACCGCTCTGACGACGAGAAAGTGGGGGAATGGAGAGAAGTGATCCCG
>JACMIF010002568.1:0-17502 GCA_014805445.1 Diplogasteroides magnus | reverse complement strand
TATCCTGATTGGAAGGGCATTCGGCTTGATGTAATTGTAGATCTCATGTGCAGTCTGTACACAAGCGAGTGCGGGAGACGTGTAGATGTGCAGAAGACCCTCCAGGGTGGCAACTCAATCGATAATCATGTTAGTTACGTCGTTTATGTCAATTCCGCCTTCATTTCAACGGATCTTCTCTATTTAGACCATTTTAGCCAAGCTACACATTTCAACCCCCGAGACCCTCTCAATTTAGCTGTCAGTGTGCTATTTTAGTAATGAACATGTACCTCGAGATACAAGATGGCGAGCGAATAGCTGAGCGCTCAGCATGCCGTACTGAAATTACGCTTGGTTAACCAGGGAGCAAATTCACAGGAATTGGTGCACAACTGATTTCGTTTCTATGGCGCAAAGCCCGTTTTCTTCTCGCTCCACTCAAATTCCAACCTCGCTCAGTGGTGCGTCCACCGCGTAGGCCTCAGTCATGTTTGGTCGCATCGGCACAGTCTCCGGCATGTTCTCAATTATCGATTTCAATTATTTTGCTCCCTAACCGCGACGCGACCGCAACGCTTCTCAACGATCTTCTTCCCCGGAAAAGATATTTTGCATCCCCCGATTTATGGGGAAACGGCCTCTCATGATACAGGGTCATCCTATTCACCAAACATCAGCCAAATGGTCTAGTATATACGAGAAAAATTTCAGATTTTTTCGACAACTTTGAGCGAAGATAGACAGCGGTAAAAACAGTGGCAGGGGACTTTCTTGACAACCTAATCGAAAAGAGTGATACCCCGAGATGCTTTCGTAATCTTCTTGACTTTTTGGGAGAAAGAAGAGGGCAATACTACAAATTTGTCATTATGACGAGACTGCTCATTCCGTGGATGAATTTTTACTGCAGCTTCTGATCACCAGCCGCAGCGCGCGACCCAGCGCGTTGCGGTCAGGGCAAGGACGGTTACGGTATCCCCGGGGTTGTTCCCTTCCCTCTCCTCAACAGAGCGAACGGCGTGTAGAACATCTTGTCGAGGTGCGAGAGCTTCAGCCAGTCCGGAAACACGTCTGAAAGGGAATATATCGCTCCGTTTTCATTGAATTACGGTATGTATAGGGGTCTATCGGGTTTGTCTAGGTCGAGATTAGACATTTCCCACCTTCGATCGATTCGGCCGCCCTCATTACGATAACTTCCTTGCCGGTGAAGTGAGTTCGAGTCTGAAAACCACATTTTATTTTACTATTTATTTTATAATTTTACATTCCTTATTTCTATGTTGATAATTGTAAATGACTCACGCCGACGGTGCGATATTTGCCGACCATCTCCTCTACGAGAAACTCATCGACGGGAGGAGGCATCGAAAGGCGACCACTCTCGGGGGTAGGAAGAGGAAGAGTGAGGTGGAATGAATGAGGTGAGAGGGCCGAAATGAGGGACAGGAGGGGAGATTTGGCTAGGCATCGACGCTTAGTACGAATTTGCATCATTTCTGTATGGCCGCATTGGTGAGTAATTCTCTCCTACGAACGATAGACAACCGCTCGCCCAAGAGCACAGGCAGAGAATATGCAAATGAGTTCCAAAAGTTGTTCCCTACCCTATTCTCCATTTCTTCGCCCGTCCTATGCGGTCTCTTCTTTCCCCTTTCCCCTTCTTCTTTCATCACACAATGGGACTAGACGAGGAATTAAAGTAAATTTTCCCTCTCTTTTTTGTTCTATCGATCAAACGTTCAATGATGCTAAATCATTCGTAATTGCTTCTTTTAGTGTTCACATTTCTAGAATAAGCGTGCACGTTAAATAATTGAATATGGCCAGGGACGGAGCCAAGGATCCGACGGGCATGGAGCTGTCAGTCGGCGAAGCAGACGTCATTCATCTAGTGGTCAGCATTTATGTAATCTTTGACCGCGACGCGTCCTCATGCGCGTCGCTGTCTGCTATTTTCTTGGCTTGTCTCTCCGTAAGCCGCTGTATCTAGTGTAAACGTTAAAAAGGTTAGAGCGTGACAATCGCGTAAGTCCTGAATTTGCAGGGCCACGGCAGCACCCGGAAATCATCGTTGCCTCTGCAGTCTACCTGCTACAGGACCGTGTTCGTGAGGTGAGTATGACGAAATCGACCGCAACGCGTGAGCCAAGCGATGCGGTTATTGTTCTAGGCTGCCATCAACACTGTGTGCCTACCGTAATCCTTTCTGTCATTTCCCAAAATTCACTTCAGAAAACACGAGGCCGATTCGTGGATCGTTCTGTGCATCAGAATCGTCTCCATCGGAATGATCTTCCTTATCGTCTTCGCCGAAGAGACCTCCTTCGCCTTCTTCACTTAAATGTTCTCCCTGCGGTCGCCTCAATCCATAAATGCTTAGCTTCGCACTACTTTGAAAAGAATTGCACATTGACAGTACTGAATGACCTGGTTAAGAGTCCAGAGGCTGATTATCGTCTTATAAATGATTTAGCATGCGATTGTTTTTCTTGCTCGTTACTGCGTGATCAGAATTAAACGAGAAGACGTAACTAACATTTTGGGGAATGCAGAGAACCGCCATTAGCAAGCAATTGAAACAATGTCAAACAAGGGCATAATCTATCTAGAATTGTCCGCCAGAGTATAATATTTACCGTCGCGTTCATTCTGCCTTCCCTACTAGTCACTTATTGATTGGCCTACTTAGGAAACTTATCTAGGTCAACAGATACACGCCCATTTGCAATAGTTTCTTTCATTCGCCATTCTTCTCATCTAATTATCTGCTATGCCTAAACGAAGCCCTTGTCCCGTGAAGAATCCTTCCCGTTGCTATTCACCAAGCTTTCTGGGTTTCGACTTCAACAAAACACCGGCAGAAATTCTACTCGCAATTTTCGCCGGTCTGGAGTACTCAAACTTGAAGAATTTGCGTTTCGCCAACAGACGAATTCGAAAGCTAATCGATGGCAACGTGAAGCATCTTTTTACCTGGAAAGCCGCAATTACTATAGACTGTGATGCAGATAATATTAAGAGAATAATATTCACGTACGGCCCAACCGAAAAAGAATTCTCTGTCGAAAACGGTCGTGTTAAGAAGCCCGGGAGCTATTTCGACCTATGTCCAGTTCCATATTGTCCAATCGTTTTCATTAATTTTGCAAGGCGTGTAGGTGCGTTCGTTGGCATGGTTATTGATGGATCGATAACTCCAAAGTCGTTTCGGATTTTGAGCCAGTCAATTGATAGAGTTGGCAAATTGGATATGAACTGCTCCGTTAAGCAATTACGTAAAGTTGACTTTCAACGAATATTCTATGCCAAACGTTGGTTGGCTATATTGGATTACTTTCATGAATACGATAGATTCGTGGACGAGTAGTTTTATCGAGGTAAAGATTTCATAATTATGTTGAAAGAATAATGACAGAATTTTTGTGATGATCAGAAGAAAAAGCACTCCATACAAAAATCACTTACACATACAAACAAAAAAGCGCTCTTATTCGTGATTCAGCGCTTCTTTATAGTAGTTTACGCTATTTCATCTGAGTGCGACATCAGAATTCTTGTCATGTTCCTTATAAGTATTAAAGAAACAATTCAGAAGCTGGAAATCATTGTTTGGTGATCAATGACGCCCAAACGCTAACATTCGATCAAATCGTACTGATAATTTCGAGAAATGATTTAGCCGAGAGCTTAATTGGATATGCACCTAACATTACGCAAAGGCAGTACAGAAGAGTGATACAGGTGATTAATTTTTCACCTTTGTTTAGGAATTTGAGTAGGAAGCTGTTTAACTTTTCAAATTCGCTTTACGAGTTTTCAAAAACGTTTTTCCCGCAGAATCTTCTTCTTTCATCTTGTATGAAGCGATTTTACTTTCTGCTCAAATCTGATGAAGTCGACGTTGATGTTCTCACCGTACATCTTCAAGAAGAAGAAATATCCAAGACGAAACTTGAGAACGCGCCGTCAACTGGGCACGGATTCGTCTACAAAGAAGAAGAGATGTGGTACATGCTTAATTGAAGGAGAATTCGACTCAATTTGGCAATGAGGCCGAACGAACTTTTTGTTGTGGTTCAAACTAATTCATATGCGCCTGAAGAGGATACCACCCGCCTTAGTATGTTCGATTAAAGTACCCTCCTCACAAAAATTAACCCCCCTTTTTTATCTCATTTTCCTAATTTTGATGGCGCCAATATCATGTTATCGAAAGTAAAAAAATGTCCAAAAGTCTTTCTCTGGCTTCTGCGTCGAATGAGCCCATAGGCAACGCGCGGGACTTCCTAAGAACAAAGGTCAACGCGATGAACGAAAAATTGGAACTCGAACACATTTGACCTTTGCTGCAACTTGATTCTACGTTCTATAAATCGGCAAAAATACTAGTTCGATGTTTCAAGATACGCTTAATATTCTGGTATTAAAAAAGCAGAGTGTTATCGGCGAAATAAGCGTTTGCGGAACATAAAAAAAATTGACGACACGCAACGCGTCTCACTCGCGTCGCGGCTCCTCATTTCAAAGCGCGCGCGTTTGAATTTTTCACTTGTGTGGACGGGACTTTAACGTTTGCATTAGTTATGTGGATAGTGGTCAGGATTATATGAAGACAGCTATAATACCGTCCATCGAGAATAAAGCAGCCGTTTTCTTGAAATTTATGAGAATTTATCATAAAATCACATAAAGTGAAATTACAGTCTTCATAGGCCATCATTTTACATTCTGTAAACGCAGTTTTCTTTTTGCTTCCCCTTTCACATTTATTCAAACCATTTGTCGTTGGTAGATTGACTAGGGAACGAATGTATGGTGAATCCTTTTTCGCAATCCCCATTACTCCCAGCTTTACGCTTTATCTGACAATTTCATCTGATAAATGATTTAATTACGTAGATAATTCACCTGTTTATGCACAATGACACAATTTACAGAAGAAAAGCACATGTATTCATGACTACAGGGTTGGAAATCTTAGGTAGACTGCCTCCAGAGCACCTTAAAGAAGTCAACCGGCGAGAAGTGAGGGAGCGAGGAGGAATGAATAGACGGAGAGTATCGATTCCTCCGAGAGGGACTGAGAGGGTAGGGAATCGGGTACGAGAACGAGACCAGGATTTTCGCATGAAAATGAATGGGACCGCGCGGTTTCGCGAGACTGAGTGAAATAAACGGAGAGGAGTGCAAGAATCTCGCATGGATGCGAGACCTATGCGAGACTGATAAATAATTCCATTCTGCCTCACACCGGTCCCTTACTATTCCTGAAGCGAATGCGAGACCACTGCGAGAACGAGAGTCTCGCATCATTTACATAGCACACAGCGATCTCGCGAGATTCATTCTAGACTAGTTGTTCTAAAACGGTAATATAGTGCATTTCTCAGTCGTCTGGTCCACTCGGAGCGGCTGTCCATCTCTCGCACAGACAACCGCTCTGCGGAGATCAGACGAATGAGAAATGCACTTTATTACCGTTTTAGAACCCCTATTATAGACCGCGCCGGTCTCGCATGCGGAGAAGTGACTGAATGCGACACCCTATGAGAGAGGGAAAGAAATGAATTAGCCAGCAGAGTATTGATTCCTCGAAGAGGAAACTCCCCGAATTCCTTCTTTAAAATATCTCTTGTATCTGAATATATATTGTCTACACTGACTGACATTGATATCCTCCATTGCAGATGTTAGTCGGCGCTAGTGTGGGGCAGGTCGATTCCGTTATTAAAAGTTTTTTTTCATTTCACATCTGCGTCTTTCATTGCCCGATTATTTTAGTACGATTATTACGATTAGTACGAATATTTTAGTAGCTTATGTTAGTACGTTAGGTGCATGTCCATTTCTGATCGATGCATATTATGCATCCTATCCCAACTGTAATTCCTAGTACACGCATCACATCTGGATGCCACCCTGGTCTCTCACTTTTACGTGCTATTTCGTCGTTTTGGAATATGTTTCACACGTGAGATAAAGAGGCCACAGCAACAGTTCAGTTAGGATGCATAATACTTTTAGCCTGCTTTGGTACAATGTAAATATTATCAAACGAAGCTCATATATTAATTTACCTACATTAATTAGCGGCGAAGAGGTGTATGAGGTAAAATCGAATATTTTCTATTGTTATTTCTATTGTGGATTGTCCATTGTTTAGATTGTTTCAGGTTTTCCTACCGCTCCAGGCCTACGATGGAAACCTAGCAGCTTAGAAGTCTTTGTTCCGGGGTCAAGGCGTAACCATAGGAAGATGTGGTATTGCCAGTGGGCTGCTAGGATAGTCGATTAGAAGTTACACCCTGGCGTTCCATTCGTTTTCACCAGGGGGTCTTTGGTTCGCGGGCACCGCTGATTATATTATTATTTCGTTGATAAGGGAATGGGGCAAGACCCGGAAGAATGCCCTTCTCCTGCCCTTCCTTGTAGCCAGATACGCATTCGCAACACAGAAAAGACTCATAAAAATTTAACCAGTATTTCTACACTGTCGAGTACTCGCACAACTTTCGGATATCGCCATTGAGCATTGTAGATTGCGATTTCGACAAAGAATATGAGAATGGCTGCAGAATTTAAAATGAGGACTCCATAGAAGAGGACGAGGGTGGCATCCAGGTCAATTATCTGATCCGTGTACTCGGTCTTCACTGTCCGCTTGTACTCGTGGCCCGCATACCGACGATACCAGAATGTTTTCAACTGAAAAGGACTCTTTCTTCCAGTATTGTGATTCGAGGGGCAAAATCACGTGAAGTGGTTGTCTATCGCATGAGTGAGACAACCGCTCTTAGCGAATTAGATGACAGACGAATGCACTCTTCGGCCGTTTTAGAACCGCTAGATAGGGTTCTCTTGCCAAAGCAATCAGTGCATTTGCCATTCATCTAACATCCGCAGAGCGATTGCCTTTAGCATGAAAGGAGGTTAGACGAGTAGCAAATGCACTAATTGCTTTGATAAGAGAACCCAACCATTAGGCAATATTGTGGTACCTTGTCATCGTCGAAGAACTTCAGAGTGACCTCGTTGACTGCCTCGACGTTCTTCCTTTCGTAAGTTCGCGGAGACATGAAAGTGACTATAGGCTTCATGTCCCCGTACGCGTCGTGCCGATATCTCGTTCTGTTTGCGCCAGCCGCGTCGATATTCGTCATTTGTACACTACAAGCGTGGGTTTAGTGAGCAGAGAACACATTGTGGAATTTCTAATGGGGTTTCGCATTTGGTGCTTGTAATACTTTCGTCATTCGTCTAATCTCCGCGGCTCGATTGTCTCCCTCATGTGATAGACAACAGCTCCGGAGAGATTAGTCGTATGACGAATGCATTAAAATTACCAAAGGTGACACCCTAAATTCTAACCTCCCCGATCTCGTCGGAGCGGTCGTCTCTCATTTAGACAGGCGATCGCTCGGAAGAGATTGGGGGGGGGGGTATTATTCCATAATGTGTTCCCGAATATTGACTGTGAAGGTAGCGTTCTCGGATGAAAGACAAGAGCACCAGGGACATTTGCGCCATAGTGGTTAAATGAAAAGGAGCTCATCTGTCCATTTCCCCATTATGGCGCAATTTTCCATGGTGATGTTATCTTTCACTCTGCGTTCTCACTTGAGGATACTGCACGGAGGGTCCATCTTTTCATCGGAAATGGCCATATCCACATAGAATATCTTACGGGGGTCTCCGCACAACTGCAAACAAATTAAAATCCTTTTCTTTCAATTCGCCTCACTTTTCTCCACATCTTCTCCACGTCCTCCTCAGTCTGTACTCGGTTTCCATCTCTACTCGCGTCCTCACCGAAGAAGTAGTTCATCTGTAATAGAAGGGCTCTAAATCGGTAGTAAAGTACATTTCTCATTTGTCTGATCCAATCGGAGCGGTTGTCTATCGAACCTAGAGACAACCGCTCCGTGGCATATGCGAAATGCACTTTCCTGCCGATTTAGATTCCCTAATCTGTAAATCTTCCTCCTTCTTTCTTCTCCACACCTCGGGCGAGCCATGGATGTTTGCGCAATAGTGTGAAATGTAGGGTTACAAAAACAATGCCATTGGGGTACCCAATTCCGTTGGGACATTAGCATATCGCCCCAATCGCATTGGGGTGAAGTAGTATGTAAGAACGGGAGAGTTTTCTCTGACATCATCTCAATCTGCTCAGACCCCTTCCTTTTCCATCATCGAGTACACATGCACCCAAACAGCGGCCAGAGAAAGACACTCTTGGCATTACATGCTGTGTCACCCCAATGACTTTTAGACGATATGAAAATTACCCCCCAAAGAAACTGCAATCAGTGACATTGTTTTCGACATAATTTTAGAAAACAGTGAAACGAACAGTTGTGATGGGATGACAGCGATGGCGCAAGTGTCCATTTCACTATTACGGCACAAATGCATTACGCAGGCGCAGTTCTCTTTCACCCACTGACCTCATCATCTCCAATAATGTCTACTTCCTGCAGCATCAGAATGGATTGTCTCGACCGGAAGCGTTGTACAATCAGCTCCAGATTTCTGCAATCAATTAATCACTGATGTACGCATCTCATTAGGCAATGAGTTAGAGGCCATCAACCGGCTCTCGAATCACATTCCTTTTCTCTTACTCATTTTCGAATGGAAGCCGATTCGCGGTCTCTACTAGTGAAGGCAGAAAGAATGGCAAAGTTCATTCCATCTGCCCGTTCTCTCTATCGCGCGGTCTTGTCAAAGCACTAGAGACGACCTGGTGAATGAGGGCACATAGAGAAGGAATGCACTTTGCCATTCTTTCTGCCTTCGCTAGTATCTACAGTGATCATTCGCTATGAAATGCGCGTGAAGAAAAGACATTCAAGACAGTGACTGTCTTTTGTTCCCAAACATCTCATAGTGGGTGACTATTTGAGGCTGTTGTTTGTCCCATTGGGTGTGGGAACTTAGGGTGCCGCATGTGAGTCTTTTCGTGCATTCATCATGTCACTACTCTCTCAGGTGCGGTTGTCTCTGCATTTTATAGACAACCGCACAGCTGAAAGTTTAGACATGACGAATGCACTAAACACCGTAGTGGGAACCCTTCTTTTCTCTCACATGAGTTCACTTTTCGGAGGCAGAGCCGCATTGCCTCTGAAGGCCGCGTTGAAGATGACATAGAGGTTGCACAGGGCGAAAGTCATGAGAAGTTGCGCGATGAGATGAATGCAGGGGATGTGACTGAATGGAATGGGCGATTGGGTGGACAAAAATAGCTCAAAAAGACAATGGAACCTCAGGAATGGAAAATAGTCAATGTTTAGCTTTTTCCAGAAGATTTAGTAGAATTTTGCTATAACTATTTGTCGGGATCCATTGAGCAAAATTTGAGCAAAAATATTAATATCCACTGGTGGATATCAATGATTTTTCTAAAAATCGAATCGTTTGATTTCAAGGGGAATCAAGTGCTTGAATGCAAGGAAGAAGTGATCGAAATTGAAAATGAGACTCCTGATCCTCTTGATGAGAGGATGGACTCACCCAATGAGTCGATCTATCGGCTGATTGTTGCGAATGAGGGAAACTCCTTCCATTATACGACAAATGACAAAGGTGAGAATGACGATGATGAGCACTTCTTGAGTGAATACAATATATGAGGAGAGTCGCTGCATGAGAGGTTCCTTGTACAGGAGATACAACATTTGCTGCAAATGGAAACGTTAACAAACAAGAGTATCAACTATCTACAGTGATTTTACAGTTTTCATCTAAATATACTGTTTGAAACCTCTTAAGAACCAAAACTAATGGTCAGATAAATGACGAAATAATATGTCAGTTGGAGAGCGCACAGTCGTCAGCAAGAAGGAGTGTTCGTACTCGGATATTAAATTGCTTTACATGAGTAATAGGAATAATACCTGTACATAGTAGAAGGCGACCGAATGTGGGAAGTCTTTTACTCGGGCTGGTGACATGTTCCATCTACCAAAAATGGCATCCAGTGTGCCATTCTGTAGCAGTCCCATCATTCCGCCATACATTCCCGTGTCTCCGGCAGAAAATGCGCTGGCCCCTCAACACTCATTCGTTGGCGCCTAATCAATATTCACTATTTTTAGCCATTAGTAGATATCAAGGGTTCTAAATCTGTAAATTTGTCGACGTTCTTCTCCGGAGCGCGATTGTCTCATCCTCTGATAGACAGCCAGCCCGGAGAAGAACGACGACAAATTAAAGGTTTTAGAACCCCTTGACAACCCCCTAGCCCTTGTACCTCGGTATTTGGCCAAGCTTCACGAAGCATATAACTTGAAACATAACCAAATTCGAAAACAACTCACTTACCGTACTCTACTCGGATGAATTCGATCTTTTTCCTCCGCAACTGTCCTACGAATAGCCACATATCTCTGATAATTCCAGTCGGGACTCCGCCCACTTCGTAGAAATCAGGGAACACTTCGTAGTCATATCCAACCCTTATCGTACTCGGAATGTCCTTAATGGAACTCCACTTACGATTAGGGAAATGAATCCAAACAGAAGAGCACATTTCTGTCGTCAAATTCTCTTTTCTCTCTCATGTGATGGACAATCGCACCGAGAGAATTAGACGATAGAAATGTGCACTTCTGCTTGGATTCTGTTCCCTACTTATGAGAGATAAAAGCCGGTTGAAAGACAGAAGCGACATGGCCATTTGCGCCGTAATGGTGAAGTCTACACGTACGCCGTCGTTGTGCCCATAATCCTGGCCCACGTGTCTATTTCACCAATATGGCGCTGTTGTCCATAGCGCACTTTGGGGATTCTAAGTCAAATGCATTTTTCATTCTTCCCCGCTCCGCTAAGCGGTTGTCTATCGAACCTAGAAACAAACGATCCGCGGAGATTAGAAAAATGAGAAATGCATTTGATTATTGACTTAGAATCCCCAAATTGCGCCATGAACTTTAGCGCAAAATTGGTGAAACTTGCACGGTGTAGTGAGGATAACGATGGCGCATATGTCGACTTCACTACTATCATCCATGGCGCACTTGTGGTTCACCCTAGAAGCCACTTACTTTCATGCAGGAGGAAGTGGTGGCTGGTGCACCGAGAGTTCTGTTCTCCGTTTCCTTCGGGGAAGACATTTCCTTACATTCTCTCTCATTCTTTCCTCTTCCCCCCACTCACTCCTCCTTCTGTTTGAGTTCGTTTGCATATTCTATCAATGTTCCCGGCCGTGTTCGATATGTGTCTGGGCAAATATGTAGTGTCTTTGGACTGAGAATCATTGTCGCACTGGGGGAGTCATTTGAATAATCAGTCTTGAAAAGAAAATGCCCATTAAATAATGTAATAGTCATATTTTTTCAAAAAAAGTTAGAAACATTTTCGATTTGTGTCTAGGCAAACCGTGTCTTTGGACTGAGAATCAGGCGTTTATTGTCATACTGTAAAATCACATGAACAAGAACTCGTAAGGAGAAAATGCTCATTAATGATTATTATAAACTTCCTCCGAGAATCAGTCCATCCACTGACAATCGAGCAATGGAAGTTATATGGACTGAAAGAATATACCATGCCTTCAAGGACATGTGTACCCAAGGAAGACCGTGGAAACAGTACCTAGGGTATCGCTATCAGTGACTTTAGTGCAACTGTCATTCGTCCAAATACTGCGGGGCGGTTGCATATCACATGAGAGAGATAACCGTTTCGCTGAGATTAGACGAATGACGATTGCACTAAAGTCACTGATAGTGACACCCAAGGAAACAATCAACGAAGCCATTCTGGCATTCCTCGATGATGGCAATGCACCACAATATTGTGTACTGGACAAAAAGAGTATTTTAGTTTGTATATCTCCTTCAATAACACGTCCAATCTGGGATGATTGTATAGCCTGAGTGCTACCTGCCTTTGTAATCGCCACCGCAAAGCTCGAGCTTCAATTAAAGGAGCCAGCCACAAAGGGGGATGGTTTTGCATGCACTTTCGGGATCACTTCTCTCCAATTCCCTTACTCTCTCGTTGTCAGAGCAGACCGCTCTGACGACGAGAAAGTGGGGGAATGGAGAGAAGTGAACCCGAAAGAGCATGCAAATAAATCTCCCTTTGTGGCCCCTCCCTTTTTTCCCTTTCTCCTTTTCTCTTAAAGGGCCTTTAAGGCCCTTTAAGAGTGGCCTTTTACATACACCGTGGGAACACCGTGATTTGCACAAGATCTAGTTCAAAAGGTCACGCTTTGAAGAAGGTTCGAGTTTACGGTGGAGAATACTACGACGGCAGGCAGCAAGAGATCCTCCAGTCGATAAAGATTTCATTTCTTCACTAGGACTGATGTCAATTGTGAAATGGTGTCAAATGTTTCAAAGAAGCCCCAGCGAAGAGAGGACGGAGTAGGGAATTGTGTTAGGAATGCGAGAACTAGAACCTGCGTATTCCCTCTCTACTCGGGCCATGTCTGATGTCTAACTGAGCATTCTCAACGGGACTCCTCAGTCTTTCTCACACATCACTATGACCTCCAGAATGATATATTTGGGGGTCACGAGACGCAAATTCTAAATAGCATTAACCTAATGACGTATTATATAAATATATCAAAATTCATATTCCCATGCCTTCTCCTCATCTTGCGAAACAGTTGATCAAGTAATCACATGGTAAACAAATCAAGCAGTTGGCAGTCAGTTGTCTACGTCAAGTAGTTGCTATGCGGCTGAAAGACTTTGTTCTGTTCTTCTACTTGTCACTGGTTAGATCTCAAATGGTAAGCTTAAAAGGGTGGTATGTACAAACGCATGGTCGATGTCCGATTCTGGGAAAACGTTAATGAATCGGACGTATGCGACAGTGCTAAATTGTGTCACTGTTGATGTTTATCGATTGCAAAATGTATACATGAAGAAACTTGAGTAGCAAATAATTGCATTCGATTGATTGCAAATGAGAAAATAGATGACAACTAGGACATCAGAAATGACAAGTAAGAAAGATAATACAAGAAACTATTATGTAATGCTACCAGTAATAGATAATGAGAAACTATGAGGTGAGGGACTGTGAGGAGCACGTACATACTTGTTTGCCCAAAGCTCATCAAATGAATATGGAAAAGTGCAGGAGTCGCCCATAGACGAAGATGTGCCTCTGACGCTAGATGATTTTACGGAAGATCGAATTTCCCTAGAATCGGTGGATGCTTACGAGAAATTCTTCCAGGAGAAAGAGATCATCAAAGGTGATTTTGGAACTAACATTTAAGTGGTTTTTGTGCTGCATTGTTGAGTTGCACTTTAAAATGTTTATCAAGGTGACTGGAGCACCAAGAAGTTATGGCCAAACGGGCGAATTCCATATTCCGTGTGGAAGGGATACAATAGGGAGGAGTGAGTGATGATCAGTCATTACTAGGGTTTCTAAAACCGTAGTAAAGTACATATTTCTCATTCTTATAATCTGCGCGGAGCGGTTATTATTGTCGGAAAACGAAATTGATATACCGAGTACGCTCACTGCATCTGGCGGACGACTGTGCACTCTAAAATTTGCGTACTATTTCGTCGTTTCTCTGACCATTAGCCATGATTTGGAATAGGTTTCACGCTAAAAATATAGAGGCTGACTTTCTGCTCCGTTTACCACAATATTATCTCCACGTCCGATAGACAGCCGCTTCGAGTGGATTTGATGAATGAGAATTGCACTTCACTACCGTTATTGAGGCGAATCGAGATTGCTTCGGCTATGATAGACTTGTCGCGGAGAACATGCGTGCTATTCGTTCCTTATAAAAAGGGCGTCGATATGAACGTCATTCGCTTTTACCCGGGTTTAATTGCTTCACGCCTATTGGAATGAAAGGTGTACTTTTGTATTTATTGTATTTATTGTTTAATGTATTTATTTAAATTTCAGTTACCGCGTCTTTTAAATATCATATATTTATTTCAATGCATTTGAGGCGGAATCCAACAAATGAGTTTGAAAAGTGATTGTTTCTTCCGCGAAGGTATTGCCCATCAACTGATGCATGCCTTGGGATTTCTGCACGAGCACAGTATATTCTTGATCGAAATATTGTTTCTTAATTATTCGGGCTCGTTGTAAGAGTTTCGTATATTTTAGCGCGACCGGACCGCGATCAATACATACATATCAACTGGGAAAATGTTAAAGATGACCAAAAAGGTAGATTATAGGTTTCAAAATCGAGAAAACTTTGCACATGCTTTGCAGGAACTTTCAATATTAGCAATGAGCATCTGAAGGTTGTAATGCAGACTGATTATGATTACGACTCCACTATGCATTTCCCTGAGAAGGCATTCTCAAAAGTTAACAGACACAAATATGCAGGAAAAATTGTTTCATCTCAGAACAAAGAACCTACAATAACAGTCCCGAAATCGTATACGGGACATATGGGTGCGTTGAAGCTAAGCAAAGGCGACATTATTCGAGTGAACAGTCTTTACTGTCCTCCAGGATACGAAACCTACTCAGGTAATAACTCTAAAATGGAAGAAGTACTTATTAAAGATTTAGCAAGAATCTTTGTTTTTCAACATGTTTTCATCCTTACAGTTGTTTAGAACATCCGGGTTTGGAGGAACCTGTCGACTGCATCGATCTGTTGAATACATGTGCATTGAAAAATAGGCGAGCAGTTAAATTATGATCGATACATTTCGTCGTCCAGCACATGTGTAAAAACTGCGACCAAACTGTCAATCTTGGCACGTAGTTCAAATTTCCAATATCTCATATTTCGTTTTCATCTTATAGGTATGTATGATATAATAGAAACGGCACAATACGATTGTGCAAACGACTGTGAACAATGTCTCAAACCAGAGCGGACACAAAAAATGAGTGCGCTTGCTAAAGCAATTGAACGTGCAATCCTTCAACATGCATTTAGATAATTATTATAATTTTTCAACTCTATTTATTAATGCAATTTCATTTGCAGCAGGGAATTTGCGATCTTCCAGAATGGGGCAGATTTGTTAGGACGTACTGCAAGAAAACGTGTTCCGTATGCGACGTTCGTATTCGTTGCACGCTAAAAAATAAGAAAATGAATGTACAAAAAGGCAAAAAAACCACATATCACATAGGTGTTAGGGTTTCTAAAATGGTAATTTTAGGCATTTCTCAATCGTCTAATTCCTTCGGTCCGGCTGTCTCTCGCATGATAGAGACAACAGCCCCTCGGAGATTAGACGAATGAGAAAAGCACTTTCTCATATAAAATTATCGTTTTGGAAACCCTAGTTAGTAGTTATTATATAACACCTAAATGAAATTAAATGCTGAAGTGAAGGTCCGTGCATAATTTCATTTAATATGGCTAATTTTCAGGTTTTGCAGAAACAACAGTGCTCGAATTTATATCCTATGTGTTCTAAGTACACGGCTGAAACGTGTGGGGAAATTGTTAAGATGGTTTGTCCGAAGATGTGTGGTCTGTGTCCGTAGTGAATTATGTGTATTATGTGTGAGATGTATATTAAATATTATAAGCGTAAGTCAATAGTCAAATGCGTTTCGCGATACAGATAAGCACAGTGGCAATTATTCTGTTCGTTAACTAATTACATTGATATTTTTGGATCAATTGATGGCAATTATAATAGAATAAACAGCGACAAAAGTCTGTCAAAACGGCAAAAAATGTTAGTACAATAAACTGAGATTGAGTGATATTAATGAGGGACAATAGCTTACATTAGCGAACCGTTTTCAGTGCACACTTCTATTAATAACAAACTGATGATTATCGATTAATAATAGGGTGCAAACATGTCTTTGCAAGTTGCGCCCACATCATAATTAAGGCAAATAGTTTAGGTAACAGTTGAAGTGCTACGTAAGTAGAGAGTCTCTCTCGCTGATTATAGACAACTGCTGGAGAATGAGTTCGAGAAAAGGAATGCGCTTCGCGAGTCGATTCACGGTCTCTATACGCAAGTGAAATAAAAGATTCACTTGCAATAGCTGATCTCTTGTATGACTGAACAAGCCTCACATTTGACTTCCAATAGAAGAGCGAACTTGGGCTGCAATACGAGATCGGCATCCATTGCATTACCTCTCAACCCGGTTCAATCTTACTGTTGAAAGGGACTATTCGCTAGGAACGACTTTCGCATCCGACCGATCGTCTATGATCAGCGAGAATGACTCGCACATCGCACACGTATGAAAAACGGTCCATAAGCCGTTTCTTACTCTTCACTCTCACTCACTCTTTGTGACCGTCAGAAGCAGGCATTGGTGCAAGAGTCTCTGTCCGAATTCACCTTTTGTCGTTCTCTCCGAATCAATCATTCTTCCCACTATTTTTCACTTATCATCTGCTGTTATAAGATAAAAGGCGGATATTTTCAGATGAAAAACAACGCACGTTCACCCGTAACAGAAAGTGTCTTTCCGTATTTCACTCCTCTTCAGATGGTCACACCGGCTTTTACGGTGATTTCGATCTACTTCGTTCAGTGATGTTCGGTGCAAGGGAACGCATTATGGAACGTTTATCGTATAATGGCGCTATCAGCACCGAATCGGTGCTGATAATGCCATTGCAATAACGGAAGGAAGGGTGTTGGCAATTTGCTGGGAGTGAGAATGAATCGGATGTTGTGCGAACCATGCGCAGAGATACGAATTCAATTTTAGTTTGTCTGGTTATTCGCAATGGTTACTGAACATTTGAGACTAAATTCGCGTACTAAATATTTTTAAAATGTTTTCGCAACATTTCGTCAGGACTAGAAGTATTTCCATAGGCAGGGGTCTCAGTTCTGATTTCAAAAGTGACTTTATCATCATGACACCTATTTATTGAGCAGAGAACGAAGAACAGCAGCATGATTTTAAATTAATGACCCCCAATAGAATGCTGCCGGATAAATTGTCCGCGCACCACGGAACGATTGCTTATTCCCCAGTTCCAAACATACTTGCAGGTAGTATCAGTACAGGGGGAAGTAATAAATACCGTAGTCTTTATAACACAAATATTTATATTTACGATGCTGTCGCTCTCCATCGTATCTAGAGGTACAATGATGGTCAACTGCTGAGAGAGCCATTATAATAACGGACGGTTGTTGACAACATGCTAAAAATGCACCTGATATTGTGCGAATCATGAGCAAAGAAAGAGTTCTATAGTTTAGGCAGTATGGTAGATGCCAGGATGAAGCTCGATTTGCGTACCAAAAAAAGTCGTTTTTATGCAACATATGTAGATGGATAACACCAGATAAAAGATATAAATGTTGGTAAGCGACATTCGCAGTTCTGATGCCGAAACTGAATTATTCGACAAGAAATTATGGTTGGGCGATTGATTGAGTAAGTGTATGCTATTTCTCAAATTCTTCTTTGCTCGATCGTCCTTTTCCGATGGGAGACGACCCCGCAGCGAGGAGTTAGAGATAACGAATACACCTACTCAGTCTATAGCCCAACCATATCCTACGTTACAGGAAAAGTTGCGCGATTTCCCTTCTGAAGCCTTCTGAAGCC
>JACMIF010002567.1:0-17503 GCA_014805445.1 Diplogasteroides magnus | reverse complement strand
CTAATTTTGAACCGAGTTGTGATAATTTGAATGATCTTTTATTCATTTTCCCCCGAAAAATCATTCCAGTTATCACAACTCGGTTCAAAATTAGTTTCAAGAGCTCAGGTTGGCGTCAAAAAACTTCCCTGTAGAGTGCACATTATATCTTTCTTTTGTCATACCCCCCTTTTTTAGGCTCTTCGCACTGGTCACCCGTTCTCATCCAAGACAACAAGTTAGAATGAGAGGGCGGAGAGTTTTGTTGCATTTTTCCCTACTAAATTATATCCTTAGTGGAGAACAGACCCATGTTCAGAGGCTATTATATGACCATCAATATCCCTTCATTCGGATATTGTGCATCATTACCCATTTGTCTATGCGTACATGACCGAATTTCAAGCAGGTTTCTAAATCGGTAGTAAATTGCATTTCTCATTCGTCTGGTAGTTGGCTGCTTCTAGGTTCGATAGAAAGCTGCTCGACAAATTATATGAATGACAAATGCACTTCTTGTGCATTTAAGAAATCTGTCTTATCCTTTTAAAGAATGTTTCTCTGATGTTCTTCTATATACCAGCTCTTTCATGAAACGTCCGAATTGAGTATCCACATCAGCTGCAGTATATGTAATTTGTGCGAAACTTATTTGAACGTCATCGTGTGCGAACTGGATGTTTGTCCACGAATGCATAATCATATTATTCATCCGAGAACATTTAAAATCTTGCACTTTACCAATTCGTTTCAGCTGCACTCTTGTTTACTACTGTGGAATACTGTCCTGCAGCCATTCACTGGTGTTATTCTAGTCTGAATAGCCGTTCTGGACAATTTGTCTGTGTAAGAAGGCCATATTTTCGTATAAGGAAGTGACCTCACGCGGGACCATTTTCAGCCATTGTATTTTTGTGGATAACCAACTTGATATACCGAGTACACACACTCCATCTGGCTGACGACTGTGCATTCTCAAATTTGCGTGCTATTTCGTCGTTTCTCTGACCATTAGTTATTATTTTGAATAGGTTTCACGCTCAACATATAGCGACTGACTTTTTTAACTCCGTTTACCACAATAATAGTAGTTGCTTGGACCGAAAATGCCGAGATATCACCGTCACTATATGAAATAGGTTAGATGAGGCAATCGAGTAACTCGATGAAAGACCAGAGCCTCATGGACATTTGCGCTATCACTGCGCGGCTCATCGGTCCATTTTTTCCAGTATGGCGCAAAATCCATGGCGTTCTTCTCGTTTGACCGGGCAATTATAACCTCCTCGCAGTCTTTTCTGAGTGGTTATCTTGAGTGAAAGTTCGACTCGGGAACTATCCAATCCTACTCAATGCCCTTGAAATCGAGTTTTATGACTAAATTCGCATATATTCAGTTTGACTGTATTGGTGACTAGTTGTCTCGGGGAAGTGATGGCCAACAGCTCTCTCTAGAGTATCGATAGATAACATGCAAATTCGGAATAAAAGTCGGTCCCTAAAATTTGGAGACGATAATTCTCGTGTGCACTACATCACAATAAGAACGCGGCTATAAGAAGAATGATCTGGTGCAACGGCCACCCGAAAACAAGCCTTTCAGATATGCATAAGTGTGCCCTTTTCTGGTAAAGAATGACACCCGGAAATGAAAGGGGAAAGTCATTGAAGAGCGAATATTTTCGAGTTGTTTCCTCTGGAAGAAAACACTTGCTGCCAGAACATCGCGCTAAGAATAGGTGAATTTGTCTAGTTATTCATTTCATAGTTAGAAATCGAGAAACAATTACATAACCGGATTCTCACGATATCTTGTAGATTGCATGAAACATATTTAGTATCGCTTTAATTTGAGCAGCACGTTGTTCTCGTTACTAATTCATTACCAGTGTTTTTCTAGTCCGTTTTCTAATGCGAATCATCATCATCACCATTGTTGCGTTTTTGATTGGGATAGTGCATTCATTGTAACTCTTTCTTCGAGAGGCGGTGGTTTAGACAATAGAGTCGTGAAGAATAAAAGTGCACTTGAACAACGCAACACTGGTGCCCACCCTAGTTCATGAAGGTCGTTATTATGGCAGCAACCATCTTCAATCATCTTTCTCATTCCCCTTGTCTCCCAATTCCTCTGTAAAGGACCAGAGATCTCTGATGTTTCCAATGTCCTTGGAGCCTCATGCATAGTAATGAGCACGCTGTTCTCATTAGCTAGATAGCTTGAGTGGACAAGTGATTGCTTATACTGCTGAGGTTCACCGATTAACTACGCGTGAATCGGTGAACATCAGCAGTATCCCTTTACTTTCCTGAATTTATCCTAAATAGAGTAGAGAAAAACAATGGAATGCAGTGAAACTAACAGACGAGCGGGTTGATATTTGCGTCGTAATGGTGATATTGCTATTCATGATTCCAGCGTTCTTTTCTCGGTATTTCATGACGTTTCATCTTTCGCCGTTCTCTTAACTCAATTACTCCATCGCTTGTTATTCGATGCATAATAACCGCCGCGTGTGAATAGAATCTCTACGTCATTTCTATTACGGGATATGCCCGACCCGAATTACGAGAATGATTCATGATCTTGAGATCCAGTGCCGATGCAAATATGTTTGGTTACATTCATCTAACACCATGCGCTGCCGTATGAACATTGCCATTATTTTAGTCATTTCTTGCTTCAGCTCCTCGGTCGACCAACTAAAAGCGAGAAGGGAGTATGTTTCACGCTGTTTTTATAACAAATTTAGTTGGTTTGCAGTAATTTTGACCGTATTGGCCTTGTATAAATAGAAAGAACGCGAAAATGATTGCCCCTTCCCCAATAACGTTTTTAATGGTCGCTTCCCCACGATTTTTGACCCCTTCTATCCTCTTGAAATGTCGCGCCGTCATCATCAACAAAGAGGCCACAATCTGATTTGGAAGGGAGAATTTAGGACTTGACTCCCCTCCAAATTTTGTTTTCGCACCCCCTCTTCTACATTGCGCGTGACCAAGTTTTGCAAGAAATAAAGAATTATAGGATCGCTTAACGAGCGCGGCTTCTTGAAACCCAGGCTATGTGCGATGCAGAATTTAGGAAATCGAGAGATTATCAAATTGTTGCTGAAGGGGGTCATGGAAGCTTTCCGAAAAATTTGAACCACGCCATGTCAGGATATGCTTCTGCCCTCGCATAACTATCATGGAGAAGTTCTTGAAATGTTCCCTGTCTGAGATACGGCCAAAAACAACCACATAAATAGTGATCTAGCTATTTGTAGTGCTACAGTCATTTCATGCTTATTGGTTCCATTATTTTTGATAATGTCCATACTTGAGCGATCCATGCCATTCCAAATGCGCAACATTTTTCATTATAATTATCTTCTTGAACTTTCTTCTGCAACACGTTGCTCACAGAACTTTTGGCATTATTTCACTGCTCAGTTTCACTGAAGTGGCGTAAAATTACGCGCTTTTCATATTAGGATTACTAAAACGGTAATTTTATGCATTTCCAATATCTGAGGAGCGATTGTCTATCACATGAGGGAAAACGCATAAATTGCCGTTTTAGAAACCCTCACACCGCATCATCGTTGTTTTGTGGCCATTGACTCACGTGCAATGTTTTTGTGGTGTTCTTGTTAAGAAATGGAAGATTGTTGTTGACCTTTTCTGTCTTTTGAGTGAACAATTGCCCTGTTCTGTCACCGTTTCCTTGTTACCCAGTCACAAGGACTATTTACCAAATCCTCTCTTCTTCGCTAATTTATGCACTAGTTGTCATCTTCAGAAAAAAATCATTCTCAGCCGTGCAAAAACCAAATACCCTTGAAATCTCACTATTTCTGCTAGTCCGTTGTGCGCCTTACTTCACCTTTGGAACGAAGTGCAGTGAAAACTAAGAAACTACTGTGGAATGTACCATTCACCTATGACATTTCATTAGTAAAATAGAGAGCAGACCAAAAGTCTTGTTGAAGAGCCTTTTGGCCAAATTAGCAGGCGTCACCGGGAAAGAAGCAATTTTTTGGGAGTAACAATCTACCAACTTCAGTTGTTTAGTAGGAACGCGCGTACTTTCAACGACTGCGTAACGGTTTAATGTCGGAATTGAAGCATTTTTACTCCCCACTCAAGTGAAGTATGATTCCAGTTGTTTATGACGTGCGCGTACTTTGAACGCCGGCAGCGGAACGGTTTATTAGGAAATTGAAGGGTAGGTGTTTTTACCCTCTAATCCAGTGAAGTTGATTTGCAATGGTAGTTTTATCCACGAATTTGACGGAGGACCAATCTTCGAATGCCTCCGTAACGGCGCAATATCCGAGGGGCGGGCCACTTTCAAAAAAGAGAACGATGCGTCAGATTTCGAAATGGCTCATGAGACTGAAAGAGGTGTCAGAGGATCCTCTTCAATTCTCATGAAGTATCAAATTCTCAGTGGTTTCGGTATTTGCGTCAGTATTCAGGGATAGCGATGTATTGCCAGTTTCACCCATTTTCAATTGCCACTTGCTATAAAAGTTCCTTGAAATACAAATGAAGCATCCAAATATCCAAGAGTTCTTTGAATGCTTTCCTCTATTCAGTTGTGTTTCAAGCACTCCTGATATAGCGTCAAACATTTGTTTAGATAGTTTGTCGGTCAGACCTTGTTCAAAACATTCACTCTTAAACTTCGACGTTTTTAGAAGAGTTATTACATAAGTAATGTTCTAAGAACTGTTCGGTGCAGGTATTTACACACAGAAAGAAGAACTCTCACGGAAATTCTCATTCGGCAGAATGACAGTTTCCGTGTCAGTTTGTTTTCGGTGTGTACAATACCAACACATGGCCAATAATCACATGTATCTATGCTAAACAATTCAGTTCCAGGTGCATTCCATAATATTTGTTCTGTAATCTTCATCATAAACAACTGGGGCTCAATGTTCAGTGAATATGTGTAGGATTGTTGATAATGTTGGGTTACTCATCAAAATTCTGCTGTCTGTAGAGATAGTGTGAAAATGAGTTTCAAGCAGTTGTAATAAGGCGATGTGATTAGATTGGACGTTGATGACATCAAACATCCCATCTAAAATTACTCAATTCCAACTGCATGATAGTCTATGACACGCACGGACCAGCGTGCAAGTGAAGCTGAAACTAATTCTAAATCCTTTGCCCTTTGCTTTCATGTCCGTTGCTATGTCTGACTACTGAATGCCTTTCCCCGAAGCTGAAACATCTGCTTCCTATGGGAGTATATAATGAGACTTCTGATTCTCGTAGATGCCATTCTGATACCGCTTAGAGCTCGCGAATGTTATATATTTGCTTTCTTATTGCACTGAAAAATTATGCCGCTCATCTTTATCCTTGTATCCATACAAACTTGTGATATTGAATTTCTCCTGATGCTCAATATTATTTGTTTTTTTTTGAAAATTTAAGCATACCTTGTGACATTTGCTCCCTTGAGTTCCGAAATTTTCCGTGTATTGCTTGCGATTCGATTTCATCCTTTGTTTTGGTTGAATGATCTCTAATTTCAGCTGCGTACTTGTTTTCGTGCAATATTTGGCCCCATAAGGTAGATATCTGGGTGTTTGATCGAAAATTCTGATCATGTCAATAGGACGTCTCTCGCACAGTCTCGCAAATTCATGAAGCCACATTCTAGACAAGCGTTTTCGTTTCTTCTCAGAAGTGCAGACCAAAAATGAGCAACAAATGAATTCGGAGTATTAACTATTCCTCGAAAACCAGGTGAATATTCACAAGCATGGGGCTTTACACGTCAACAAGTACATGTTCTCTGTATTTATTCTTCATTCTTCTCCACTCTAAACGGTTGTTATTCTCTTTGGTGATGACAGACAAGGTCGCTACGGACATTTGCGCTATATTCTTTATGTAGACACTGAGAAGGGAAATCATGGCGCTTCCGTCCATGTCGCTATTGTGGCGCTAATTTCCATGGAGCTTTTTCTTTCACTTCAATAATGTGATCGCTTGCCCAGAATAGAATGAATTTTGACAAAATGAAGCTTTATTCGGGCTCCATTGTCCCTCGTTTAGGCGAATTTCCGCTTCATTTGACGGTATTTCTTTTCGTCTGCACAATTCATTTCTCTGCATAAGTGAGCGCACAAAGAAGAGACGAAAATGGAAAGCACGTGCTTTTCATCTCTCCTCTTTCTCTTTCCTCCTTGTTTCTCCTGGCCCTGAGAGAGGACAAGAGGCAAATAGTTCCATTGTTATAGCCATTACATCATTGCGAACGAGACTAAAGTCAATCGGCAAATGAATGATTACCGAACTCTGGTCTAGATGGGGGGAGTAAAATGAGTGAGGGGAGTTCGTTGTTTTCTGGTCCAAGAAATAGTTGAAAGTAGGGTTCTGTTATCAGAGCAGTAATTGACAGCCGTCATGACTAGTGGTGGATTCGAACCGAAAACACGACCGGGCGATTATAGACGCAGACATAGAAATGATGCAAATTTTACCGGCTGTCAATTACTGCTCTGATAAGAGAACCCTAGTTTAAAGACGACATAGCGGGAGAGAGGAAAGAGAAAGGGGATTAGGACTTCTCTACTACTCTTAGGAAACGCTTGCGTAAACAACATACACGTTGTCCACGATTACAGAACAAATATGACGTGTTTCAAGGTCGAAAGAGGATATTTACGCCATGATTGTGAAATTGACATATGCATCATTCTATCACAGCTCAAATGTTCTTTTCACAATTATGCAGCATATGCGATGGTGAACGATCATACTGCAGGAAATAGACAACAGAGATATATTTTTGTTGTGTTTCACGCGCTGCATTTAGATCAAAATTCTTAACGTTTTCGTTGGTACGCGGAATCATTCCCCTTCTAAGAAATTGAAGTCAAACATTTAAAAGCTAAATGGGAGCACCGCCACTTTGCCATTTGTCGGACAAGTACTTTCGGTGCCTTTTATTATGCATTGTTCAGCTGACGTAGCGAAAATGCATTTTCCGCAGCTGATTGGCTTCAATCGCTATTTCTCAATAGCGTTGAGCTGAATAGAGCCGCGAAAGAAATCAGGAAACCGTTTCCGCACGCCTTCGAAAGCAAAAATCCGTTCAACTCTATCCGCTAACAGTGAAGTAATTGCATATTGAAGAGAAGAGATTGCGTTATTTCCTGATTGTATTCTGTTGTTGAAGTTTTGCTGTCTTTCATTTCTCTTGAATTATCCCACAAGTGTCAGCCTCATTTGTCTTTTCGTGTGGTCACATATGAATTTGATATAATAGATGACAACTGGACATTATGGAAGTTTGTATTCCGCAAGTTGCAGCCTAACTAAATGCCATCTCCCTCCATTGTCTGTCTATCAGACGCAACCAAACGGAACACCGCCGACAACAATGATTTGTTAGTGGGCAGAAGAACAAACCAGTCACTTCTCATTGTCGGTCTTCCCGCTTTCTTTCACTCCACTCTTGAACTGTCATCTCTCAGCAATTTCCCACTGCCGAAACTAGGGTGAACGAAAATGGTGCATTTGTTCTTTTTGTGGGGAGGGTGACATATGCACAAACGACGTTTGCACAACCGACATTTGCACAACTTTTATAATGGAATTTTGCAGAGTTGTGCAAATGTCGGTTGTGCATATGTCACCCTCACTTTTTGTGAAGGTAGCGAATGGGAACTTAACTATTGAATTATTCTGAATTAATCATTTATGAAACCTTTGAAACATATACGACGCTTGCGAATTCATTGTCTACTATTATAATATTATGGTAATAAATTGGTCCCAACATCGAAATTTCCGACTTACGCTGTTTAGCGATTTGGCAGGTTGCCAAAAACCTTTGGCGTTCCACAGGTTGAAATTTTTCTTCATATTCGAATTCGCCGGACTCCCAAGCGTGTTGCAAGAAACGAAAAATTCCAGCGAATTCGAAGATGAAGCATTTGGCAACCTTCCAAATCGCTAAACAGCGTAAGTCGGAAATTTCGATGTTGGGACCAATTTATTACCATAATATCAGCTGTTGGCATGCTGAGAGCAAATGTGCAGAAATACCGCCAATGAAATTTTCATCAGTCTTCCCATACATACAATAAACACAAACAAATGCTCGTGGGTTATCTCACCTCTTGTATTCTTCATTTCGGTTTTTGAATACTGTCATTCATGATCGAAATTTGTGCCATCTCTTCTTCAAAATACTTGTCTGGATATTTGTTACGTATTAGTTCACGAGGCAAATTTGTAATGTCCATGCTCTATTCTTCCTTCTTTTTCGTTTCTCTGATGTTCTTCGTTCTTGATATCCCATCACGTGTAAGAGGTCGAACATCAGAGATGTTGTCTAGACAAAAAGTCATTGGATTGTGCACGAAGTCCCGAGGGGGAGTCTTCAAGAGTCGTCTTGAAGGTCGATTAACGGGTGAAAGAACTGAGGGCTTTGAACATTTGCGCCAAAATGTTGAAATGGGAATTTGAGTCTTCATCTCCAGTAGCAAATTCACAATTATGGCGCAAATGTCCTACGGATATTGTATTGAATCTCATTGAACCTCTGCATTCATTTGAATCTCATATTGAACAGGCATTACAGAAATATTTTTCATCCTCGATGAATATGTTTCAAGCGCATTTGATAAGCAGTTATCGTAAATTTCACAGATTTGTCCGTTTGTGTAATCGATGTATTAGTAAATGACTAACTACCGCTGCATGGCTTCCGTATTCACTTTGCTAGATGCATCTTTGGAATTTCAAGACGAATTTCTTATTCTGCGCAAAAATAGCCTCGAACACTTAAATGAATTTGTTTTGAGTAATTTCGAAAGTGTACGCGATCGCTCTGAGAAGTACAATTTCGCAGTAAATCACCATTTTTGAACGGCTCCAGTGCTTTGCGAGAGTTGCATCGTATATGAATCTTGTCTAAGGGGGTCTGCATCTAAATGGTTTTCGCTCTCCCTTCGTCGAACCCTGACAGTCCATTAGAACAGATATTCCCATTTACTTCCTTATTCCTCCTTATAAACGTTCAGTAAGAATGAATTAGGGCTCCGAGAACGTTTTTTTTGGGTTTGTTAGTGAGTTTTACCTCGCAACCATCCACTTTATTACTGATGCGTACTATGGCAGAGTATATAAACCTCTCCTGAAACATATACGACTTGTATTTGAGGGACAATATCATTGCGCCCTAAATATTACAGGGAGAAGATGTGTTTCACCGCTGTTGATTAAATGCGAGCGGTTCCCTGACGGTACTAAATTTTTGTCGTTAGAATCGTGCGCATGCTGAAGTAAAAGCAACAGCTTCATGGATTTTTTCACCATAGTGGTGAATGGACAGATGCGCTGTCATATCACGATTCAAAATTCGAATTCACCAGTATTGCGCAAATGTCGTTTGCTCTGTTATCTTTCTTCTCATGAAACATCTGCTAACATCTGCTATCATCGGAATTTGAGCAGGCTGATTCCTGATTGCCAAAATTTTTGTTTTTTCACGAAAATGCAACAACAACTAACTGCCAAATTTACCATTATGGCGCAAATATCCATGGCGCTACTGTCGTTTTCCTTGTATACGCGGCATAACATCTTTGCGCCCTCTTGAGGTTCCGTGACACTCCTACGTTGTTGTTAGAACACTACACATCTACGCCTTTCTTGAAGGAGGACTTGTAAATGACTCGGGAGGAAACGGCTTTTCGATCCCCGAAGAGGACACACTTTCTTATTCTCACATAGTCGTATCTTGAATATTTTATTGTGCATTCCTTGTTGTGGCCCAACCAGGGGATATGAATCGGTAAATTTGTCGTCATTCTTCGCCGTTGTTATTGTTCACCACGCGTTTTTTTCTATAATAATGTTTCGCTCGATGATTCCCGATTTTCAGCACGTCGTGTCATATCGATGTATGTTTCATCGACACTTCAAATGCCCGAAATTTAGATTAGCCTCGCTCAAGGAAAGAATAACTAGATAAATTATGAAGGCCAAGACGATTCTCGCTGAAATAAGAGGCCGGAGCCTCAAAGGTGAGTGTACTGTTATTTATGTTTAATCAATTTCGCTTTCCATAAGAACAGTCGTTGTTTCGCTTTCCATTCCAGTTTTCGTTCTACATATGTCATTCTATATCTAACAATATGGGTGAAAAAGAATATAGCCATGCCATTACGGTGAAATACGAACAAGCGCCATCGTTATCGTCATTCGCCCGGCGCAAGTGCCAATTTCACCACTGTGGCATAAATGTGCATGCCCTTGGCGCGGTTGATGTTCAAGGAGATGCTGAATTAACAATAAGTACATTTCTACAGCGATGTGATTTGCGAATCTCAGCTTCAATTTAAATCGCAAATCTTCTTCTTTCTCAACCCTTTTCGCAGGGAGGGTGCCCCTGTTGGATGAGACCGGCACCGTAACTCAGTCAGATTTCCTGGACTGTCCCTTGCATTTCAAATCCCAAATACGGTGCTTGAATTTCATTCCATCTACCGTTCTGACGTGAATTTGTTGTGTGCTGCCTGTGTGTATTTGCGTTCCATTAGCAATTCTTTCGAACGCCCCGCGATTTGGCTCCGTGCCAAATCCTTCCCAGGGGTCCAGAGAAGGGATCAACTTTCGGCAAAACACGCAAATACGTTTCCATTTTCATCTGTTCGCTTATGAAATTCGTGCCACACGTCCGCTTTGGTGCTGAAATCGTGAAATTTTGGCAATAAGCCAACCAAGTCTGTTAAAGAACGAGAGATCAAGGAGAAACGAAAGACGTAGACGGCTAGACGCTTGTTAGCTCTGGAATTGGAAAGACGGGTGTTTCACTCGCATGGAATTCGCAACCTATAATGATTCGTCGGCGACCTTTGAAAATATGAAAAGCTTAAGTTTTAATGATCTTATATTTGTTCTTTCATCATTCTTGAAACAGTCAATCCGTTCCCCAAATGATTAAACAAATTTTGAAACAGTCCCACTTCTGTCGTGCCCCTTGGAGAAAACCACTATAACAGTAATTTTGCAGTTATGTTTTGCACTAAACGACATGCCTTGGATGATAAGCCAATGTAGTCAGATGAGCAATTATGTTTCACAGGTCTGCAACTTCATGTCGCTATTTTGTTTATGTTTCACGCTGCGCGTTTATTCTTCGAGGTTTTTGAAATGGCAATATCATTAGCATTCACGTTTCAAAAAACAACAATACAAACCAGTGTTTTTTCAACAGCAGTTGTAAAAACACTGGTTAAGATGTCGCTATCAATGCCATTAGTGGGATAGTCTGTTCTCCAGATAGCACCCCAACTTTCAAGATGCAACGCTGTTCAGATGAAACGAGTACGGTTGTTTTTACGTCAAGCATTCTGATACACGCTTACTATATTTTTAAATCATCGGCATCAACAAATAAGTTTCATCATAGCATATAAAATAGCCTGCCACTTTGTTACAAGTAAACCACAGTCATCGATCCTCGGAAGGAATAAAAACATATTTTCTAAATAATACGGCTTGGACAGCAAAAAAGGCTTCCTTGAAATCAAACATATCTATTTGAAAGTGGCTATAGCAGTTGCCTTCCTTTCTGGGCCGAATCCGGGCCAGACAGACCAATGTCGTCAGATGAGCTCCGATAGTATTTCACTTCTCTGCAACTTCCAGTTTCGTATATGTTTCACGCTGTGCACATATTCTCCGCGCCTTTTGAGTAGGCAATAAGTGCCATAATTGCATGGGAAACACAAAAGATACATATATCATGACATATGAGGGGGTTGCTGTTCTCTTGAACAGTTTATATATAACAGTTTTTCTATATTTTGTCGTTACGAGTCCAAAGTCCATAGAGCATGTGCGATTGTTTAACATCACAGTTCACGTTTGTTCTCGTTCTTTGACAATCCGGATCGGTTTTTCATTAAATGTTACGGGACCAGGAACGCTTTTTGGATAGACGTATACACGGATTTGATTTTCTCACTCATTTCCCTTTTCTGTTTTCCCTTTTCTGTCTGAACAAGAGACGACCGGTTGCGACAGTATAATGACTGGAAAATGATTTGATTCCTGCAATTATTGGATGTTATTTCAAGGCCAAATTTCCGTTTTGTTACCCAATGTGACAGGAACAAATGTACGCTCACGCATGATCCTTGAGTGCTTTTTGATCAGAGAAAGTGAATAAAAATCGGCCAGAGAAAAATCCGCCCTTGCTTTCCGGGAGGATAATGGGTGCTTCCTTCCGTTGAAAAACATTTTTGGACTCTGTCTTGATTTCCTCTCGCCTCTGCATCTCTGACACCTTGATTCAGAGGCAGATTTCGTTTCCAGACTGACACTCGAAGTGCTCTGGCCTGTCTGGCACTCTGTATGATAGACGAGAGATAAGGGAGGAGACAGAGACGCAGACTGCTATAGACTTGCCTTCTCTGGAATCAGAGTGGGCCACGAGACTCGGTCATGGTGATACATATATGGGGCGGGATGGGACCATGCCACTCCCCTCACCAAATATGACTTCCTCAGTTTTTCAATCAGGGGTTCCTTCCTGATTTTTCTGCTTTTCTTGACTTGTCGTTTTCAATCTTGAATAGTATCAAGATCATCTCGACCTAACAGGATGTTCATTTATGAATACCTATTCTCTCCATATTCATTGTTTTCAAAATTAATTGATTTTGCGTATCCGACATTGTTTAGTGCTGGTGAAACACAACCGCGCTGATTATTTCCCATGAGATCGAATCACGGCTCAAGTGCAGACTATTTCACTCTTATAAAAAAGAACGTCTCCGGGTGAAAGATATAAAGGCCATAACGATGACATTTATCTTTTCACAGTTATATCACGGAGTTCTTTTCACCATAATGGCGCCAGAGTCTGCGGAGCTTAACACTCCGTAAAATGGGTCTAATTATCTCTTATGAGCCAGAAGTTCTGACTCATCCCTTGGATCTTCTCATCGCTCCTCCTCTTTTCTTGGAAGCAAAGAGGGGGGAGAGGAAAGAGAAGAGAGGGAGGACTTCCCATATTTGCCCCGTCATTCTTCCATTTTCATTCCCCACCACCATCTCAACAACCACTCTCGTTTTCAATCTGCGATCGTTACGAGGCTTAAAAATAGCCTCCACTACCGTAATTCTCATCGCCTTATCACGTCCGACTTCAGGAAAGTGTCCGTGAAATTGATTCATACCGTAACCCTCATCGCCTTATATAGTCAAAGTCTGTCTGGGAGTACGTACGTAAAATATCCCTGCCCTAATCCCGGATTGACCAACCAGCCAATTTTCTCGAGTGCATGCGTATGTGGCATCGTGCGCAGGTGTCTTCGAGTCATGGTAGTCAGAAGGTGGTGAGAGAGATGAGAGAGGAAAAAGAAGACAAATTTAAATGGCCGCTTCTCCGGTCGTTGAAACGTGCTATTGCGAGTCTCACATGCTCCACAGGTGAAAAGTGCTAGGTGTGCAATTCTATCTTGGGCCGATTGGGGATTCTGAAGCTTAAAAGTCTCGGGATATCTAGCGGAGCAAAATATCTCCGCCTTTATCGGATTAAGTTTCATAGCATAGATAAAGTTCTTCGCTGAAATATAACTTTGCTTTTGATTAAAATACTCTGACAGTTTATATTGGAACAGTTGTTAGTGATGGAGCGCGTCTTGAGTATCTAGCATTGGAACGAATAGGAAAATCTAACTGTTTAAATTTCAGTGCCCAACAAAATGGCCGACGCCTCTCTACTCTGTCCTGCCCCGAGAACTTCGAGGAGTCTATCGCCCGTGCCTACTACACGAGGTAAACCAGACGATTTCAATGCAGAAGGCGCCGAGCACAATTGCATGATAATGGTGAAATGGACTTTGCGACATGATAATAAAAGACAACGATGGCGCAAGTGTCCATTTCACCACAATGGCGCAATTTTCAATCGTGCACAGATTCAGTTTAAATCTTTTGCTCCGTGTTTTGGAATTATATTGCAGTATTATGAAAATATCATCTTATCGCATTTGATTGATGTGCGCTCATATTCCGACCATTTGCGCTTAAAGCGAACTTCTGATGTATATTTGTTTTGGAGAAAAAAACTACGACATACATATTAGCTGAAACAATTTTCGATGTATGCATCATAAGCAATTTATCAATTCATTCAAGGATCCATTTTTGACATCACAGCTTGGACTAAGATTTATAATGAAACAACATGTTTTGAAAACCACCGAAAGCACAATGTTTAGGCGCTACGCAATCATCGTGTCCGCCTTTAGCAAGATCCGCGTCTGATCGAGGTAATTTATTAGATTATTTTCACTTTAACTGCCCAAAAGCCATAAACGACGTAGGTCTCGGCAAGAGATAAATGACACAAGTCCGGAACCAGTAATCATAGAACCACCTTTTCCTGGTTCAATGCTGTTTGCTAAACATAAGTCCGTGACGAAAATGGGCCGGAACGCAAACGTTTGGATATTTCTGACGCGCGAGATAGGACCAGATGGAATTACAATGGGCCCATGACGAAATGAGACTGACTATCGTGAATCGTATTCTTTTTGCGTCACGTCTTTTTGATTTAGCAGCAGCCTTTTGCCTTCTGAAAACCAACACGATTTGAATATTCACGGAACTGTGATGAAAAACAGCGCTTTGCTTGTTGTGACGATATTTCAGTAACTGTCTTTCACCATTCATAGTAATTGCTCATGCCATGAAAAATAAGGGAATATAAATAGTCGTCTTGTTGCTGACTGAAAGTGCATAACGTCATGTTGTTCTTGGATACGATGGTCATTTATCTTGGTGAGACCCGACCACTTAAGAAAGATGAATGGTCCCATGATGAAAGGACTGAATATGCGACGTTATGCATGGCCATTTTGACCCTCTGGTAGGATAGAGTGTTATTTCGAAACGGCAGGTACCTGCAAAATGTCTTTTCGTGACGTAAACTTTCAAGCCCACCATTTAGATATTATTTCTGGCCCACTCTTAGGACAGTCGTTTGGAAACGGCATGTAAGCACGCAGTTGCAAGACAAAACGACGGTGACGTGCATAATTTATGGACATTTTGGTCCCCTTGTGGTCTAAGAAAGGGGCAAATGATATTTACAACACAGTCTGACGTCATTTGTGTGGTCGTTGCTCTAGCGTAGTCCACTAAAGATGAATCAGCATGATTTGGGGATTCCCCAGAGGGTCGTGGCGAAGAAATGAGCGAGATATCAGAGAGATATGACGTCACAACGGTCTTTGCAATAGATAGTACTATGAGTCATGGTGCGGGGAGACATGGTGTGGAATGGGAAACGTCGCCGAAGTATTGGCAGTTGATGAAGGCTGAATGATTCCTCAGAAATACCATTTATAACCAAGTTTAGTGTAGATTGGGAAACATAGAACGCACTGATTAGTAAATTGCAGAAAGAGACTTCAAGATATCTGTCCAGAAGTCAATCAGCATCACAATATGCCCACAACTGACACCGTCGCAGGTAATTCTATTTTCTACAATCAAAATAATCGTATTTTACTTTTATTTCTATAATTTATAGTCAAGAATATTCGAGAAACAACACCTGCTGATGAAATCCGTAGCATTTAAGCATTCTGCGAAACCTAACTCAAACGTTATAATTTCCGTTGCATTTTTCACGTTTTCCTTTTCTTGAAACCCATTTGCACCGAGTTCACCGAATCTCTCTCTCTCTCTCTCTCTCTCACACAAGCTCTCTCTCACTCTCTAGCTAACAAATTCAATCAAACGATGTTTCTCATGTAAAAAAAGAAAGATAGACGTGACTAAAGCTAAATCAAACGTTATAATTTCCGATGTATTTTTCACGTTTTCATTTTTTTGATATCCATTTGAAGCTCGTTCACCGAATCTCTCTCTCTCTCTCAAATGCACGAATTAACCGTCTGTCTCCGTAAATTGCAAAGATGTTCCTTCCACGTTTTTTGCTCCTTTCAAATTCATTTCTCTGTTTTCTCTCTGTCTCTTCATTTCCACACTCTTTCATCTTGTCTCTCTTTCTCTGATATTCTCTTCACATTTCGTTCTATCTCATATCTGATGTCACTTCTAGGGAAGCGGCCATTTGCTTTTTTATCTCTGTTGTGTCTTATTCCCTCATACTCTCTCGTTTCTCTCTTTCTCTTCCCTCTCTCAATCTTCCATATTTTCTCATTGTCAGTTCTCCTAAATCGAGGAAGTATTTCAACCTTTTATGTCGGGTGTAAAATGTTCCAGTCTTTGAATATTGAAGATGGGGAATAACTTAGCGAATATGTTTCAAGACCAGATTAAAGGGTGCAGAAATGAGATTCATGCAATTCGACGTTCATGTTCCCTTGACATATTACATATGAAATATTTTAGGTTGTTGTGATCCGCAAATCGTGGCGTCACATCAACACGAAAGCATTCGCAAGTGTCCTCAGAAGATGTTTCCAGAGGGTGAGTTTATTTGAGTTTCAGTCTTTGCTCGATTATGTTTCACTCCATAGCTAAATTGAGATTAGTTGGAAAGTCAATGCTACACACGACGTTGCAATTATTGTATTGAGAATGATCTGCGATTATTTCAAGTCCAAGAAATGTAGCGTAGAAGGCTCAACGAAGTTGCTCTTCCGTAAACATATTTTACTACTAATTTATGAAACAGTATAGAATGTATGAATTGATAATCTGTTTCAGTTGGAGTCCTCCTGTCCCTGTGTTGCGTCAACGTTTTCTTCAGCATCTAATAGTCTCTCCACTTGTCCTTCACAGGTATTTTGTTTCCCGCCAAATTTCCAATTCAAACCGATAATTCCTGATTCAGGTTCGAACTCTCGCCGACCACGCAAAGTATCTGGGATGCCTCGTTCAGAGGATAATCGAGAGCGACGAGGTACGGTAGATTGGGAGAGATTACGGTAGATGCGGTTATGGAATTACGGTAGAAGTGAGAGGAAGATTACGAAATAAAACACAGGTCGCACCTTACGTTGCAACTCAAATATCAATGTTCTACCAAGGAAAGTACAGAAATCCCACAATGTTACAGTAACTCTGAAATGAAACTACAGTAACCCAGTGTTCCCTGTTTCAGGGAGTCGAGGAGGAACTACGTCACGTGGGTGCAGCCCATGTTCGACAGGCTGAGAATGGAGGCATTGGAACGAAGGAATTCGAGAGATTCGGGGAGATTCTCGTAGAAGTTAGTTCCCGCCAAAACTTGAATTCAAAAACACTCACAAGGGATCATTTTTATCCATTTTAGTTTTCTGCCTATGTTTTTGGGGCCACTGAAAATATGTTTCGCGCAACAATTATAAACGAATCAGAAAGTTGGAATGAAATGAAGAGTGAAAATGCAAATCATAAAAGGCGCAAGTGCATCTATTATCTGAAACCCGTATCGGTTATGTTTCAGATGATCCTCAAACTGGATGGAAACACACAAGGAAAAGTGACAAGTGTTTAATTGAGAGATCTGCTTTCAAAAATACTATATGTTAAGCGG
>JACMIF010002566.1:0-17510 GCA_014805445.1 Diplogasteroides magnus | reverse complement strand
TTATTTTTATTTTCAATTACATATTGGATTTTTTGATGTTTTTGTGAACTAGAGCACCTATACTGTTCAAGAAAAATACAGAGACCCACACCACTAAGCTCCTTCTTACCCCATCGGCATCCCTAACAAAAACGCACGCGGCACACCACAATACTACACCACAGTTGAGGTTAGTCTCCCGCCGCGAAACCCTGTTTATTCAATTCAATGTCCGGTAGAAATGCCGCGAGAGACAACGGGGCTTGAAGAGACACGACCAGACGATCAGACGGTTCATGTATGCAACACGCAAAATATAATAGAATAGAACTCATTTTTCGCGTATTTTTCGTGTATTTCTGTCTGAAAAATATGCAACACGAACATTATATAAGTTATTCGACCGGTTTGTTCTTGCATTTGGCACAATACTGTGTTAGAAAACGTAGAGCCTTCGTTTGTTCAGGTGGCAGCCTCATCGTTCGCCACGTACACACTTACCGGACACTCGCTGACACCTCAGGTTCGTGGAATTATCTGTTCCGTAATGCTCATGGAATGTTTACTAAATAAGAAAAAAACATACATATGCTTCAACCACATTACTCAAATTCCGTTCTGCTATAAAATCAATGTAAGGTTGTTTTCCGTGCTTATTTTAAAATAAAAATCATTTGGAACTACTATGGTCATGCGGTTCTGATATCGATACTTTGCTGAATAGGCCAGATTCTGTAAGGATGGCCTTGTTGCGTATAAAAGTGATTTTTATGTGCGGCACCTTTTAATTTCAAGATATTCTCACAAATTGAAATTCAACCATATTTTCAAAATGTCGAAACAAAAATAAATCGCGATAGGTGCTCAGATAAATGACGAATTAGCAGAATAATTAGAGAAAGCACAGTGTGTTCAGTATCCGACCAGATGGAGTGTTAGTACTCGAAAAATGAGTCTGCATAGTTTACAATAATATTGCAGATCGCCTTTGTCTCTCTCACCCTCTTCAACCAACTGCGTTCTCCAATGAGCATCGTGGCCATGCTGATCAATCAGCTCATTCAGGTAAATAATTGGAGTCTTAACTGAAATGTTTTAAACACCGTATACGGTCCTAGGTAACGGTGTATGAAAGGCTTTCCCTCATTTTGCATAACATTTCGTCGTTTCTCTAACCTCTGCACCATATTATAAATTGTGTTTCAAGTAGATGGTATATGGCAAGGCGATGAGAAATAAACATTATTTGACCGGAGCAAATCACATTACTATATAATAATATTATAAATTAATTTAAATAACTTAAATTATTAAAGAAGTCGACTGGGTAGAAGCGAGGGAGAGAGGACGAATGAATATGCGCAGAGTATTGATTTCTCCGAGAGGAACCGAGAGAGGGACAGGAATGAATTAGACGCAGAGTATCGATTTCCCAGGGAGGACGGCTTCTTTAAAGCAAAATAACACCTTTAGGCGTTGGTCTCAAACGTGCGTCTGAAGTCTTTCTTCGTCGCTGAGGAACTTGATACGAACACTGTGACTCGGAGTGAGAAGGACGATGGTAAGCTCATTTTTGTCAATACAACAATTTGAGTTCTCTTATCGAGATGTTATAGACAGCCGGTGACCTCCTAGCCATAAACCTAACTTCTAGTGATCACCTTCGCGAAGTGACAGAAGACCGCTAGGAATTAAATTAGATGGCTAGAAGTTCACTGGCTGTAAATAACGTGTCGATAAGAGAAATCTACTCACAGTCAATAGTCAACGTAAGTATTCGAATTTCTGTTCATCAATCACAGTAAGTATTCTTTTGAAATCCCGAAATGCAATACATATTACTCCATTTTCTGACAAATTCTTCAATATAGATTTTGGTAATTTTGAGAGAAATAGCAATCCAAACAATTGTTTCAGCATGTGAGTTCTCAGTGGAAGTGACCGGTATGGATGCAACTTGGGAGGATGAAGAGAATTCTAACAATTCATCAGTAGATGCGAAGAATGAAAAGCCTGCGCTGATAAATATACGCACTCTGGAAGATATCGATTTGAGGTAAAGTTATTTTCGAGTACGCGAACATCAAGCTGACGCTCTCCAAAAATTGTCTTCTTTGCATGAGATCAGCAATACAGACTGTCCCAGGTGGTTCATTCGATTTAGATAGCGTGCCTTTGGTGATGATCAGAATACCACATAAGCTACATTCAGAGTTCCTCGAGGCGGCTTTGCCGCGATCGTTGGCACGGTGGGTTCCGGCAAGAGCAGTCTTCTATCTGCGCTGTTGGGTAGGTATTGGGTAGGGTGTAGCAAATGAGATGTTGTTTGTCGGTACGCATCTGCGCTTCATTTTCTCAGCTCATAATAGACAACCGTTCGGAATGAGTGAAAAAACAACTATGGATCACTTTACTCCCATTTGCGATACCCTAGTAAATATTGGGCTTCAAAAATGAAAAAAAGGTGTATTAGTCATTCGTCTAGTTTGACCAACGAATTTTTGCTAATAGCGACCCGTAATTCGACAAGAACTAAAATTCGAAATGAGTCAACATTATGCAACATTGGTGAAACTCAAAATCATGTCATATTTGTGGACGCCTGTTATTTTAGAAGTCGATTCAAATATGCATGATTTCATCACTTTTTTATGCTCTTTTCCGATAGCGCTACGTTCGGCATTCATTACCGTATTCAAAACACTTTATTGATTGATCGCAGATATACATAATACCGTATTCCAGGCGAGCTGACTCGTCTTCGTGGTGAGATCAAGCTGAACGGTCGAGTGGCCTACGTTCCTCAGCAATCGTGGATACAGAATATCTCGCTGAGGGAGAACATTCTATTCGGAAAGCCATTCAACAAACGACTCTATAATCAGGTATTTAAGTGATTGTTTATAGCGATTGCAATGGGCATCAAACTATGGAAAAATATTTCTCTCGGTATTTACGTACGAGCTGTTGCCTATCATTCATTAGAATTTACCACAACAAAAACGCGTTCTTTTCATCATTACGACGCAAATATCAAATTGCCACTTGCCAAATAATTCAGGTTATTCACGCATGTGCACTCAAACCGGACATTGCCATCCTGCCACATGGGGACTTAACTGAGATCGGTGAAAAGGTGAAAAGATATTACGGCTTTTGTTTCATTCTGGGGAGTATTGAGTTATACATGGGCAAGGAATCAATTTGATGTTGTTCACAAGAATTTATCATTGCATTGAAACATACTTGTAATAGATTAGACAATAATATAATATTTTGATCGGGAATTTGGTCGGCCGCTCCGCACGACCGTTTGAGCAATACTAGACAAAGTAATCGGTTACGGTAACTTGTCCACTCAGGGCATCAACCTCTCCGGCGGTCAGAAGGCTCGCGTATCGTTGGCTCGAGCAGTGTATCAAGAAGATGATGTGTGAGTTTATTGATTGCTTTATTCTCACAATCTTGGGAATGCGTAGTTTCTACAAAAAAGTATTGCATCGATTTGGAGCGTAACTTGTCTCATAATGATGGAATCTGTTTTGGGAGTTCCCAACGACGCCATTTATTACCATATGAAATGGTGTAGACCGCACGCAAGCGATTTAATGTTGCTGACATATTTTTTTCGGAACACTTGCACATAAATTGACAACTGAATGATTTTCCTGTTGTACGCATTTGACTTATAAACATGGTGAAACATACATGAAATTACAATTATTGTTCAGGTATTTGCTTGACGACCCATTGTCCGCCGTGGATGCTCATGTAGGAAGGCACATATTTCATCATGTGAGCATTTTCGTCAAACGACATTTGCACCGTAATAGTAAAATACAATTCACCCAATATACCTCAATTTCACCATTATGCCGCAATGCTTGTGGAATTATGCGACGTGATACACCAGAAGCATCATCGTTGTCGTCATAATCACGGTGCTTTGTCCAGTTCACCGTTATGGCGCAAAAGTTCACTATTCTATTGTAATCATGCTGCAGAATCGATACGTTTACTCCATTTTGACTCAAATATACAAGATTCTCCTGACATTTCATGTTCAATCCCAGGTACTCGGTCCTCGTGGACTTCTCGCCCACAAGACTCGAATTCTCGTCACGCACGGGTTAATATTTACGAAGACCGCGGATACGATTCTCGTACTCAATGGTGAAACTTTTCCGTAAAGATTAGCAACCGATAGAAACAATAAATGGGCATCACATGGCTACAGATACATATTATGTAGCTTAAGAAAATTAACGGTTCAGTTTTATTAATCACTACGACCTTTCTGAGCACTTAAAAGTTTAGCGAAACATAACTGAAAAATATATATGCCACAATAACTTGAGATATTTTTTTTCAGATGGCCGAGTCATCGAGAATGGTCGGTTCGAGGAGCTCATAGCAATGGATGGAACGTTCAAACGGTATAGCTTTTACGAATTATTTATTTCGCTCTCTCTCCAATGACGTTGGGAAATGCCACTTCTTCATTTTATAATATATATTTTCTTATGAATTTTGTTTCCTTCAAATTAACTATATTTTTGTTACAAGATAATTTAGGCTAATGGACGAGTACACCAAAACCAAAGAAGAGGAGGATTCAAGCGAGGAGAGCAGCATTGACGAAGAGAATGAATACACTGGAGAGGACGGGGAGGAGAAAGATGAAGTTCCATCGAAGTTGTCTGATGTTAGGATGTCCGAGTGGGTTAAATATTTAAATAATTAAAAAAGCCGTTAGGGTGCTTGACGACGGCTAAAAAGTGATTTCCATGTTGATCAGAAAATACACTGCCGGTTTCTTTAAATATACGAATTTGTATTTAAAGGCACATGGAAACGTTTATAAATATTATGCATCCTTTCCGAACTGTTATTCCTATTTAGTACGCGCCTCATACTTGGATGAAACCCTGGTCTCTCATTTTACGTGCTATTTCGTTGCTTCGGGATATGTTTCAACTGTGAGATAAGAATCAAGAACAACAGTTCAGTTAGGATGCATAATAATTGTGCATTTATTATAATTGAGTGAGCTTCACCAACTGTGTATAGAAAAGACTAAATAATTTTCAGGGATTGCGATCAACTTCACTAGGGGAATACAACAAATATTGATCAAACGATAAATTTTATCACTATCGATTTCATTACAAAGTGAGAATTTCAGAGACACCCTACGACGTACGATCTCCGTGCAAGACGAATCGAAAGTCGAAGATAAGAAGTTGATTCAAAAAGAGGGTGTGGAGCTGGGAAGGGTGAGTTTTAGTCGTTTTAATGCGTCGGCATTCACTCATACATCAATATCGTTGATAAGCACGATCAAAGTATTTATCAAAGCGGTCATACTTATTCACTAATTTGTATGGGAAAATGAAATTACAAGACGGAAATGTTGCCTTTCATTTTTGAAGTATGCATCATGATCTGATCAAAACACTTTTGCGAAACACTACTTAATCAATACGGTAGTGGATCTAGTAATACAAATCTATAAAAAATATTATCCGAGCGGTCATCGCTCGGTTTCGTAGATAGACAAAGACATGGAAAGAAAGAAGAGACCTTACAGGTGAAAACCTCTGTCTACTTCACGTACATCCAATCGGGTCACTTCCTCCTCTTCCTCGCTTTCTTCACTTGTGCTATACTATACCAATCATTCCAAGTGGGAAGGTCGTTCTGGCTGTCGGCGTGGTTAGTATCTAATAATATATCAGAGTTTCGCATGCGAGTCTTTTAGTGCATTCGTCATGCCTCGACACTCACCGGTGCGGTTGTCCACATAATGCAGACACAACCGCACTTCATTGAGTAGAGGAACGACGAATGCACCATTTAAAAGACGCGCATGCGACACCCTAGTATATGTCTATGAACATTCTTCTTACCTTTCATCCATGTCCCGCTATTGCAGCATAGGTGCCTCTGAGGCCTCAGGTCTGATTAGACTATGTTTGATGATTTAACTACTTTATGGGTTGAGGTGTATATTTAGAAATATATAGTAGCATTGAAACATATCCCATAAAGTAGTCACTCTGCCAACCATACATTATTAGACCTAGCCTGATCGATGATCAGCGCACAGGCGATTGCTGTTTTATGCGGATAATTGGACATTTAGAAGTCACGATAGTCAACAATAAATATGTACGTTTCAGGTCGAACGAGAACGATCCCCTCAATGATCCATCACATTTCCACATGGATCAGCATATTCGATTGGTGGTCTACATAGCGTTTGGTCTTGTTGAGTGTGAGTTGGCCGAGTGCATCATTTTGATATTTGTTTAAATCGAGTTCCGTGTATGACCGGTTAAGGGGTGGCACAGTAAACTCAAAGTTGTCCAAAAATTCTGAAATTTTTTCTGTGAACTACCTAGGGGTTGGACACACTTCAGCCGCGAGTTCATATTTTTATCATCAAAATTGACTGATTTTCAAAAATAAATTTTTGTTTTTGAGTTTTTGTTGTCATGTTATATATCATTCGAAAGAGCATGAAAAGTTATGCAAAAAACGTCCCAGGACATTTTCTCAGATCTCAAAACTACGCGAGTTATGACGATTTTTATGTTTTTGGGCGCCAAATGCGTGAAGTTTTTCGATGTTTATACTTAATTGCTCTCAAATCCGCAGCAAGTGCTATGCAAGGTTAAATTCTCCTGGCAATTCTGCGTCCGATAGGTTGCATAGCGGTGAGGATTTCTGAGAGCAATCCATCTCTAATTAAGCTGCAAAAGTGAAAACCGTAGTAATCCGAAGGCAGTGGTTCGAATCCCGCCGAGGACAAACATCTTTTGCAAATGTATTTTGCGGTTCCAGAAAAACTTCCAACACAAAAGTTTCTTATTTTTATATCCTCTTTCGATTTCCATCGAAAAATGTAGGGGATACGGTTAGCGACGAACTCGTGTCTATCGCAAACTGACTATTTTTCACAAAATAGTTGAAAAATCATAACTTGCTTGAATTTCACTTTTAGGGGCTCGGAAAGTCATTAAAATTAGTGAAACTTTATGTAGAATTTATTGAGCGCCTATTTGGAAAAGTATATTTTTTAGCCAAATTTCGACATTTTGACCCCCATCGTGAAAGTCGAGTTCAAGTTCTCAACGTATACGTTTTTTGCCTAACTTTTCATGCTCTTTCGAATGATATATAACATGACGACAAAAACTCAAAAACAAAAATTTTCATTTTTCAAAAATGGTATTTTTGAAAATCAGTCAATTTTGATGATAAAAATATGAACTCGCGGCTGAAGTGTATCCAAACCCTAGGTAGTTCACAGAAAAAATTTCAGAATTTTTGGACAACTTTGAGATTACTGTCCCACCCCTAGTCTGATCCTACCCGGTCTTACACGGAATTCGATTTAAACCAGTTTTTTTTCATAAATATTTATTCATCGCTACGTTTGTTACTTGTCAAGCCAAATAATTTTCATGTACAGATTATATTTCGAGAGAATGGAGAACCCGCAATTATTGCCTCTACCGGGGGTTCTAAATCGGTAAATGTGTCGTCATTCTTCTACGGAGAGCTGTTGTCTATCAAGGAGTGAGACGACCGCGCTCCGGAGAATAATGGCGACAAATTTACTGTTTAGAACACCTATTGTCTACCCATCACCACTATTCGAACTAACAATAACATTGAAAATTCAGCTATCTGGTTTTTTCTACATTTTACCACCGCAACGCATGTTATCTGTCATACAAAATATGTTTCGTCTGTGGAATGAATTCGTAACGATTGGAGAATGCATAATTCTTGTAGCGATCATATGACATATACAAAAATATCATTCATAAATACTTCAGCCACCTGGTTCTTCTTCGCGTTGGGAGTTCTCGTGTTTGCTGCACAAAACGCATCGAAGAACCTTCATGCGCCAATGATTCACAATCTCATGAGGTTTTACATTAATATTATAAATTTACAAACAATTACAAATGCAGTATTTTAGTTTTCTTTAAATATAATTTTTACCGACAGATAATGTTTACCATTGGTTCACAATGCCATGAGGTTTAACTCTAATGAACTTGTAAAATAAACAAAATTAAAGTATTTTATTTTTTTATCACAGATCTTCTGAGAGGGTGAAACAACCAGTGCTACAGCACTAATCGCAAATCGCAAGGAAAATATTTTTACCTGACTATATCGACCCCGCTGATCACGATGGCATGCTTCATTTTGCGTGAAAGTGGCTCGTTGATTTTATATGCCCTGAGGGCATGTTTCATTATATTTCATTTTTGAGCGTTTTTCACCGCTGTTTGAGTAGAGGAGACGTAACAGACACTAATAACGAAAATCCCAATGTATTTTGAGCTATGGTCGTGTAGACAAAATTTCCAAATTTGGTATATACGTGGTTCGAAAACTTAGAAATTTTTTTGGTGGGGTTTTGATGAACTGTGAAACTTATGGTAGAAGAACTTTCTAGAACCCTTTCTACCATAAGTTTCACAGTTCAACAAAACAACCAAAAAATTTTCTAAGTTTTCGAACCACGTATATACCCAAAAACATCGAATTTTCCGAATTTTTTTCTGAAAAAAAAATCTAGATGACAGATTTCGATGCGTAGATTCTGAAAATCGTGGTCTCATATGCGGCAGAAATGCATTTTTTCGAGAAAAAATTGTTTGAAATCTTAAAAGTGCCAAATTTGGAAATTTTGTCTACACAACCATAGCTCAAAATACATTGGGATTATCGTTATTAGTGTCTGTTACGTCTCCTCTACTCAAACAGCGGTGAAAAGCGCTCAAAAATGAAATACAATGAAACATGCCCTTAGGCATATAAAATCAACGAGCCATTTTCGCGCAAAATGAAGCATGCCATCGTGATCAGCGGGGTCGATATAGTCAGATAAAAATATTTTCCTTGCGATTTGCGACTAATGCTGTAGCAACTCCTTGTACAATCAGCTCCGCTCTCTCAGAAGATCTGTGTTATATGTTATCTTTATATAATTACAGGTCTCCGATCTCCTTCTTCGATACGACTCCCCTTGGTCGGATACTGAACAGGTGCTCCAAGGTGAGATTACTGTATCTCAACAAGTAACAGTACCCCCAAATATTCCTTCTAGGATGTGGACACGATCGACTCTCAGTTGCCCATGAACTTCAGACAGTTCATCTGGGCCATACTTCAGGTATTACAAAGCGTTTCAAACACATATTTTATGTTTAGAATTCGTATCTTGGTAATGTGTATCCTCCACAGAATCAATGTATTTAACCTGACAAATGTTAACGTTGACAAATAAAAATACATAATTCCGATATAAAAATTGATAGAAATATTCGAATTCTCGACCTAAGGACAAAATCAAGAAAAACATATTGAAAAATGCATGCAGGCGGTTCAACTCAAATATGTTTCAAACACGCATTTTAAGTTTAGAATTCATCTACAGGTAATGATATCTTGTCGACCTGCTATATTTATATTTATATTTATATATATTTTTTAAAAAAATGGGAAAGTGATATTCGTACATTCAGGTCGCTTCGACTCTGGTCGTCATCGTCATATCCACACCAATCTTTGCTGTTGTCATCATACCACTGATTGCAGCGTACATCTTGTTCCTGGTGAGCTACAGTAACCTTGTTTTCCTATCGAGACACCGACCCGATTTATGATATGTCTCTATTAATGCATTGTCTTTCGTCAACCGTAATCTTGTTTTCTGCTCAAGATACCGTCTAACTGCATTCCTCGCGGTCGTCTCTGCGAAGATGATGTTAGACTGCTAGAAATGGACGGCTGTCAATAACATTCCATAATTCGATCCCTATTCAGTACTTCTACGTGCCCACCTCACGTCAGTTGAAGCGGCTGGAGTCAGTGAACAGATCACCGCTGTACTCACATTTCGGTGAAAGCATTCAAGGAGCCGTCTCCATCAGAGCCTATAATAGAGTACGATAACTTTTCTTAGCAAGAAAGGATACGGTAGTAGGAAGATTACGGTATTTGTCGAGCTCAAACTGGCCATTGTTGATGCTGGGACACAATAGTAACTGAGAAGATTTTCAGGTAGATTACTTCTGCCTGACATCCCAAAACAAAGTGGATACATTCATTCGATGCAGGTGAGGGTTACTGTATCTTTTCGTTGCAGGACAAAATTATTCTCAAAAATCGATATTTTAGGTACATGAACATCCTGAGTAACCGCTGGCTGTCGCTTCGGCTGGAGTTCGTTGGAAATTGTGTGGTGAGCATATACATATGTTTTTTTAATATTTATTTCCCTCATTAGATGCTAATTGTTAAGTGGCTCTAAAACTAAAGCGAGCCATAGATTTCAAATTGCCCTGAGTTACAATTTCGATTTTTTAAATAAAAATTCTTAAAACCTTCCGGTGCATGTTCAGATCTTCTTCGCTGCCCTCTTCTCTGTGTTGTCAAAGGAATTCGGATGGGGAGCCACGGCTGGACTGGTCGGAGTGTCTGTGTCGTACGCCCTCAATGTGAGATAGGTTATGTTTGGAAGTCGGAATTCTTTATGGGTTATTTTTCATAGAAGGTATATCTTCAAATATATAGTGGCCTGGAAACATAACACATAACGTAGCCAATCTGCGAACCCTAGGTTGGCTTGTTAAATACGCGCTGGGAACTATTGATTGATTTGATCTGCCTGTCCGGAAGCGCCTCATAGACTCACAGGACGGATTCTTTTAGACATAATTTATGTAAATGACTAGGGAACACTGGTTTCGAATCCCTAGCTAGGAACTACGGCAGATTCCCTCCTCAGCGAATGTCCTTGATAGGAGTAGGCCTATATTATTGTGGAAAACGGAATTGATAAATTCCGTGTCTCATGTTGATTATACGAACATATTAAGGGGTCGTGAAACATATCTAAATATTACTGTGACCATGAGATTTTCATCGATATTTCGGTTGATACATATTCAAATGTATCCAAAATGATTTTAAAAATCAATTTTAATTAGTCTACATCAAAATAATTTGAAAAATAGCTCAAATTCGCATTTTCATCGAGGACTTCAGATATGTTTCATGATACCAATATAAAGAAATTTACACTTTGCGATCAGACTTTGAGACCGCCAGAATGTCATATGTGTACCAGCTATATCAAGTTCGTTTTCCACAATAATACCTTAACGTTTTATGTCATTGCAGATCACGGACGCCCTTAGTATGGCAGTGCGACAGATCTCCATCCTCGAATCGAATATAGTGAGTGTGGAGAGGGTCAAGGAGTACACGATTACTCCAAATGAGGTAATTTTCCTTAATATTTAATTTATATTCTAAATAATTAAATTAAATTTTTTTATTCATTTAAAATATATTCCAGGCAGAATGGGTACTCGAAAATAAACAAGTTGCAAAGGAATGGCCGGCAAAGGGCGAGGTCCGCATACATGGATACTCTGCACGGTACAGGTGTGTCATTCACATTCCGGAATTTGCTTTTATATCTTTTTTGTTAACAGACGAGCAAAACTGGACGAAAGCAAGAACTGAGTGAAAATTCCATGTTTATTATGCATCCTAATGGAACTGTTGCTCTAGACTATTTATCTCCCAGTTGAAACATATTCCGCAACGACGAAATAGCAGGTAAAAATGAGAGACCAGGGTGGCATCCAAGTGTAAGACGCGTACCAGGAATAACAGTTCAGATAGGATGCATAATAATGTAATATTGCAACTTATTCGGAATTCTCATCTTTACAAAAAATAATTAAATACCGTGCTTGGTGAAAGTCAATATTCATGCATGTTTCAGCTGCTTGTGAAATCAACTGCGTAAACAATGGATATGATGACATAGCCTTCGATCAGTGCTAAATTACCACTAATGACCTCCGTTTCAGGCCCGGCCTAGACCTCGTCCTACGAAGAATCTCGGCAGATGTGCGCAGTGGCGAGAAAATTGGAATTGTTGGCAGGACAGGAGCGGGTATATGTTTCACGAACACAATTTGACAATTTCACTTTCATTCCTCTCACTAGCCTTGCCCCATGTTGGTATTCTTTAATCACGAAATCAATAAAAGCAATGATTGTGCCGCTAATACAGTGAAGGATCTGAAGGATGCAGCTTCAACATTGATCAATTCAAGGCAAATCCTCCTTCGCCCTTGCTCTCTTCCGTATGATCGAACCCGCAGAGGGAAGAATTGTCATTGATGGAGAGGATGTGGCGACCATGGGACTGCACAACCTCAGGAAGGGACTCACTATCATCCCTCAGGTATGGAAATAAGAGGATCGCGCCATAATGGTGTTCCATCAGTTTCTCCAGTCACTTGGCGCATCTGTCAATTCCGTCAATGTTGCGCACATATCCATGATTCTCTTGTCTTTGGCATAAATATTTCTCTCTTATTGCCACAAAAATATATCAAGCATGATATTGGCATTTGAATCACAATCATCACGAATAGTCTGTGCATGCTGTAGCATTTGTGGCAGTACTTATTATTAGTGCATAATAGTTATCGTTGTAGGACCCTGTTCTCTTCTCTGGCACACTCCGATTCAACCTCGACCCCTTCGCTGAATATACGGACGAAGAATTGTGGAGGTAAGCGACACGGCTTGACGCTCATTCAACGAGACTCCTAAAACATGTCAGTAATTTCACACGTAGTAATTTTATAGCAATTCATTTCCGGGTGAAAAAAAATCTGATATAGAGCAATGGACATTTACGCCATATTGGTGACGTAGACTCTTGAGCCTTGAAAAGAGGGAGCATCTGTACGTTTCACCATTAACTCGCAAATATCCATGGCTCCGTTTTCTTTCATTCTTGTTTCCTTTAATTATTGAAATTGTCAGTGCACTTGATCTGTCTCATCTCCGATCATTCGCGCAATCGCTGCAAGCGGGACTCGAGCACAAGATTGCGGAGGGCGGAGAGAATATCAGGTATTTATGAACGAAAAAATACAATCCAACCCAAAACAGTACAATATGGCATTTCAGCTGTACAAATGTCATGGGAGTCCCCGGGATCACCGTTCGCTTGAGAACGTAACCATGAAAAACAATTTTAATATTAGTAAAAAGTTCATCCATTGTCTCGCCCATTGCGTCTATGTACAGACTGTCTTATTTATGGGTACATTGAAACATATAACCTCGATGTCGAACATTTTTCTGTATTTTGCCGTGCCGTTCCAAGAAGTCAATATTTACTAGGCACAGAGGGTGAAGAAAATGAGTGACTTAAAATAAGTTTTTCATTAAAATTTTATTTCACAGTGTCGGTCAACGTCAACTCGTGTGTCTCGCACGCGCAGCACTGAGGAATTCACGGATTCTCGTACTCGATGAGGTGAGCAGTCAGGGCTATTGTACCTTATTCGAAGGGATATACCACTCCTTCGACAAAAGTTACATGGTAACTGTAGCCGTTCGATATAGAGATGTTGTAAGGGCTTGTAGACACTACTTCAGGGGTAAATGTATCCCAATGCACAGTTCGTGAAATGATATTAGGTTGAACGGTAAGTCTTCCGCCACTTTTGTTCCGCCTTCTGTATTTCCTTATATATAGATGGTAGACCCTATCCATAATTATTATAGACTCCCCACATAAGATCTCACTAGGTGCCACAGTCATCAGCTTCAGCCGCAGTAATGAGGTGCGGCGCGATTTTTCGAAGTTGGTCGACTCGCGCGCTTTCGACCACTCCTCCTATACTTTACTGCGCCCTAGCTCAGCGAGCAGAGCTACTTCGAAGGCGTCAGCAGACAAAATGTAGCCAATTGAACCTCCGATAACAATGAATTTTCTCCTCTCTCATTTCTCAATATTCTCGGAGTTACCGTGGAAATAGTGGGACCAGTCAAAAAAACTTTAAACATCTCAAGAAAAAGTTAACGTGCAGTTAGTACATTGTGCTTCTTCCAGTTAGCGGGTAATATCAGGTGTATTATAAAAACAAACGTTGGACAGTTTACGGTTTGAAATACGACCACAGTACGCAAAAACGCTGTTTTGGCACGACTTTTTGACAAAATCCATGAATTTTTGGTGACAGATTTCACTCTTTCCGCTGTAACTCCGTGAATATTGAGAACAGGCGAGCTGAAACTTCGTGGTTATCGGATGTTCAGTTGGCTACATCTTGTCTGTTGACACCTTCGAGGTAGCTCCACACGGTGAGCTAGGCCACACACAAGTAGAGAGGGGTCAAAAGCGCGAATCGACCAACTTCGAAAAATCGCGCCGCGCCTCATTACTGCGGCTGAAACTGGTGAATGTGGCATCTAGTGAGATCTTATGTGGGGAGTCTATGATAATTATGGATAGGGTCTATCATCAATACATAAGGAAATACATAAGACGAAACAAAAGTGGCGGAAGACTTACCGTTCAACCTAATACATGTAATCTTGATTTAATTTGCTGTTCAAACACATATGTGAAATCTTTACTGGTGTTTGATAAATAGGCGAAATAGCAAGAGGTCGCGGAGAGCACCGTAACCGGTCTGATGGAGGTTCCAACTATAGAAATAATTTCGCTGCCTGGGAGGGGCATGGGGGAGGGGGTAAATATTTTTTTAGTTTTTCTTAAAGATCACTCTGAACTTGTTACTAATCATGTAAACAAAGTGGATAGCCTTATTTTGCTGTTGAAACATATGTGAAATCCCGACTGATGATTTTCGAAAAAGATGAAATATCACACGATTGTTTGTGTTCGGAAACTGTACTTGGCTTAAAAGAAAAATATCCGAAGCGTAAATTGTATCCGGGCGCTCAGTCTGGGTTACGGTAACAATCGTTGCAGGCCACTGCAGCGGTAGATCTGCAGACGGACGCACTCATTCAGGTCACAATCAGGGAACAGTTCAAGTAAGTTGGAATTTAAAATATTTTTTTGCCTTTATTAAAGATTATTATCACCAAGGTCCAATATATGGATGATTAGGGATTAGTATATTAGTATATATGACTGTGGAAGAACAGATATTTTTCTGCGTGATTTTTCTGAGTAGCGAACGGAATCCAAGCAGAAGTGCACATTTCTGTCGTCTAATCCCCTCGGAGCGGTTATCCACCACATGATAGAGACAACCACTCCATCGGAAATAGACCCCAGAAATATGCATTTTTGTTTGGACTCTGTTCCCTAGTCATTAGTAGAAACACTGCCTCAAATAGAAATAGTTAAATACAATCAGAATGCCTCGATTTTTTTCAGAAACTCTACGGTCTTCACTATCGCACATCGACTGAATACTATTTTGGACTATGACAGGTACTGTATTACTACGGTGTCAATCGATAATTCCATTGATATCAGTTTGCGATTGCTTTAGCATTACAGTAGTCAAATCGCTGATGTTGCAGGATCATGGTGTTGGACAAGGGCGAAATTGCCGAATTCGACACTCCCGCGGTCCTTCAAGCAGACAAAAATTCGATGTTCTCGCGAATGTTGGCGGATGCAGAGGCCGAACAGCACAAATAATACAGACGCTAGGATAATCACAATAAGTCTGACAAAAATAATTTATTATCGTCCGATGCATAATCATTAGACATCGAGTAACGCCTCTTCATTCGCCTCTCAGAGTCTAGTAGGACCGGTTCAAACGCCTCATCAATTTCCTCACGCCTCACTTCATTAGAATTAGCATTTATTCTAAGCTGAATCTCCTCTCTCCCTCCTCTTTCATTTCACCAATCGCCTCCCTATCGCGCGGTCTGTAGAGCCATTTGCAGAGTAAATGATGAAAGACCCACAATCAAATGGGAGGTAAAACAGCCCTTTTTGATTTGAAATTTTTATAGTTTAAAAATTATGAAATATTTTACTTTATTTAGACACTTTGGTACACTCCATTACATTCCCCAACGGATATGTACTCAATTACTGAATTTTTGATATCAACATAGCGCGTTGATACATGAATTGTTACCTGAATAATATTTAATTTTCATATTTAAGATGATCATTTCATAGATAATGGCTTCGAGAACCATTGTTATGAATTTCTACGGCAGGGAAAGCATAGTTTTTACAAAACAGAGCAAAGAGTCATTACGAGAGGCAATTGAAGAGGCGCCTCAGAATGAATCGCCTCTCAACAAGAGGCGATTGGCCCTTTCATTCTTCATTCGCCTCTCGCCTCGTGGCGTTACTCGGTGTCTAATAATCATCTCAATCAGATCATGTCGATTTTGCTAGGAACCGTGAATTTGCGAGGGCCAATTTCTTCGAAACGAAGAAAAAACTCGCTTTATTATTTAAAATAATCATTCGCTGAAATAATAAATATGATTCCGATGGCACACACTGGTAGGCACGAATAATTTTTATCTACATACGTTTTAGCACTCAACTGTTTAGATAGTTTCATTTTTGTTATTTGGAGTTCATCTTGGAGTTCATTTGCGCAACATCTTTGACATAGACAGATTCGCTCGGTTCAAGTACCTATCTCATCCTTAGTTTTCCCAAATATCTGAACTGCGACAAAATGACTCAAAACGAGAAGAACGTTCGCATGCGAAATAACGGTGAACATGGGCATTATTCACTAATTGATCACGAAGGAGTGTTCTAGTACGAGATAAATGAGCGTCGCAGTTGCCAGGCAGTTGATATTTACATATCATCAATTGGAGAGGAGGTGTATAATGTGTCAAATGCTCCCTCTTCAACCTCTCGTGTCTAGTCCTCATATAGGAATTAATTGGTGGAGAGACACAGACTGGGAAATCGAGCCAATTCAAAGAGTCACCGATAAAGTCTTATCACGACGAGGGAGAGGGGTGGAGGGTATTTAATTATGCAGAAACTGACCAACACTGTCAGAGGATAGAAACTACGTTGTTATTGTTGTTATTTCTCCGATGTGGTTGGGAGTCTCGTTCGCTATGTTCATGTTTTTGGCCTCAGAAGTATCTATTTCATTTATAGATTGCTATCTTTGGGTTGCGGTAGTTCAACTGGAGCGAGCTTTTTTCGGTGTCGTTCCATTCTGCTAAACTCGTACTTTTTCCTCATGATGCGGATAGGGATCAAGATCCAGACAGCGTTGACCGGTGCTGTGTACAATAAGGTGATAATTGTGGCATCTATTATTCATGTGAACTGAACGGTCCGTTTATATGTTGAGCGTTAAACCAATTCAAAATAATGACTACTGGTCAGAAAATGACGAAATGGCCCCCTCAAATTGGAGAGAGCGTAGGACGAAATTGATAAGCGTTCGTACTAGAGTAGGCAGATGGATACTTAACTGAAACGGATTTCGTCAAAAGTTGTTTTGATCGAGAAATTTAATAGCTAAGAGTTATTTCAGACCCTGAAGCTGTCGAATGGAGACAGAAGACGGTGGGCGAGATCATCAATCTGATGGCCATCAATAATAATATTTATCACCTGCATGGAATGTATACAAGAGTTAGATTACACAAAATGATATTTCGATTGAATGCGAGTGAGAGAAAGACGACTACTAGGC
>JACMIF010002565.1:0-17514 GCA_014805445.1 Diplogasteroides magnus | reverse complement strand
ACTAAACTCATCATCCGGACAATCGGAAACTGCCAAACAAGTTGTATGCAAGTGCCCTACGATTTGTGGGGCAAAACCATACAACTTGTTTGGGTATATGGCGATATCGTCATGACAAACCATTTATGAAAATGATTTCCCCATGTAAAAATTACCGTAAAACGCTACTTAGAGAAAATTGTATTGCTTCTACCTTATAAATTAAAATCGCTCGAAAACAAAGTTGTATGTTCCGGACCCCTCCAAAACCAGGTTGTAGGCCACGTTGTAGGGCACTATTTAATCTATGAGAATAGGGATGAATTTTGATTGGGAAGTGAGAAGTCTTCCCCCAGAAGAAATTCACAACCAACCTAACAGAAGAGAAATCCCTTCTGCAGAGTATCATTCATAAACAAAACTTTGAACTTCAAGTGCGACGGGGCAGAATAATATAAATTATTGTCTCTGCAGATGCAATTGCTGCGTACAAGCACACCGACGACCTGTTATCGAAAGTTTTGATCATAAGATACACCCGCATCCCGTAAGATACACCCACGAACCGCTTAACATTAGGTTGAGTCATAAGTTCTTAGTAACACTACTGTCATAACAATCATCTTCGTGCAACCTGATATTGGCCATTGCCCATAATTATCATAGACTCCCCACACAAGACCTCACTAGCTGCCACCATCACCAGCCTCTTTCGCAATAACGCGCCGCGGCGCGCTTTTTCCCCTCTTCGGAACATTTAGAGTCGCCCTGGCTCGGGCAAAAGAGCTACCTCGAAGGTCTCAACGGTAAATTGTAGCCAGCCAGACGGCTGATAACTCTGATTTTTTTCTTCGCCCAATTCGCAGTATTCGCGGAGTTACACAGGAAATAGTGGAAGAAACCGAAAACTTTTCTGCGTGCAGCTAGGACCTCGTGCTTCTCCCTGTTGGCGGGTAATAGTAGTAGTATTAAAACTACCACATATGGACCAATTGCGGTTTGAAATACGGCCGCAGTATTCAAAAATGTTGTTTTTGGGCCTATACCTGTATGATTTTTTTGACAAAAACATTTTAATGTTTTTGTTCGATCATCGTAGGCAGGATGGGCCGTTCGAGCCTATAGCACTATAGCATAACGAACTCAAATTTCGAATCAGCATCTTTCATTGACCGGTTGTCTCTATCGCTATATAGGCGACCACCATGAATGAAATTAGATGGCGAGGACGACCGAGCCCGAGCGAGACAATGTATAATATTACGGTTGGTAGTTCGACTACTTTATGAATTATGTTTCAATTCCACTATGTATACCACGAGTTCGATCCCCGCCCAGATCAATCAAGCACTCCATCCCTCCGGGGCGGTAGACTGTAGTAACCTCGGTTACGAAAGGTAACGTACCCAGAAGCACTTTGGACAAGCAGGGTTACGTAGTCCTACTAGCAACCGGCCTTACCGGTGGCCCCAGCAAGTGTTACCGCTTGACGTGGCAGCACCTTCACCTTCTACCTTTACCACTATGTATTTAAAGATACAAGATCTGCCTGCGAAACATTACTCGCAAAGTAATAAAACTGCCAATCCTAACATATAAAGAATGTTATATAATATTCGAATTCAAATAACTAATATTTTGAAATGTAGAAAGGCAAGTTTGATTCGGAGTGTTGACACTGCATCAGTAATCTGCTCCTTTGCTATAATCCACCATACCAGCTCCTGGCTACCTAAATGTTTAACGATACAACCGGTCGGCAAAATGGACGGGAAGAAATTCATTGTCTAATTCTGGTTCTCATACCTTGAATTCTTCAATTATCGTCTACCTTTAAAGCGAAAAGTATGACTATGGGGTGTTATTCGAGAAAGCAGAGAAGATTAACCGAAAGCTTCGCTCCAAAATTCCTGATGCAAGGAAAATATATGTCATCTTTAACAGCAGCAAGCAACATTGAGTAAAGAAGGCCCTGGACAAGATACGTGAGCTGTGAATCGAGATGGTCTATCTTCCCCGTACTCTCCAGACACCAACCCATGCGACTGCAACTTGTTATGATCCATGCCCTCTTTATTCTAGGGAAGAAAATTAACAAAGCTGAAAATAACGGTGCGAGAAAACAACAGCCATCACAGTACATCATTTATTCATTCTTTCATCATTTATTCATTCTGTCACTCTTTTGTTATTTAAGAGGCAGACACTCCCGATGGAGAGGAAGACGTGTTGTTTTCTACGACGTTAGTGAATGAGGAAATTCGATTATCTCCACTTTCTTTCAGGCGCCCACGTCTCTCAAACTCAACCGACGTTCGTTCGGTTGAATTTTTGTGGATGTTGTCAACATTTTCATGAACTCCATTTTATTTTCTTGCACTTTTCGGTCGACGGCTTTGTTGTATCGTACGTCACTGTCTGTGCACGTTACTGTAAATACTAGGGTGGACAAAGCAAGTCATTTCGCAAGCGCTTACTTAGTCGAGAGTGGTGGGTCAAAATTACGCAAGCCTTGCGAAAAATGTAAGGCTTGCGAAAGGTTTTTCGGGCTTCTCTTTGCTTAAACTTTTTATTCTGGTCTGAAATTTTGAGAGTAGCATCAGCATGCGTGAGGCAAACTTCAACCGTGATTTTATGATTTTTGTCGACGATCAAAGAACGAAACTCAACTTTTGAAATTTTCCTAAAATTTTCCTGGTATTGCATGCCAATGGACAGAGAATCCAGTAATATGTTCAAAAAAGAAGTTTCGCGGCAAATGCTGTTATCGGGACATCGAAAGGAAGTTCTTGATTTTGAGAAAGTTGACAAATTGTATGAATATTGACATACTTCATTGTTTGTTTGACACCAGAACATTTCAATAGGTATCCTGAGTCGATAAAACATCTACAGTAACGAATACATACATATAACCTTTGGCAAAGGCGAAAAAAATGTTTCGCGAGGCTTGCGAAAAGTATAAGGCTTGCGAAAGAATGACCGCTTTCGCAAGCGGTTGGGAATGAATGAACCGCTCACCCCGCTTATGTAAGCAGAAACGCTTACTTTGTCCACCCTTGTAAATACATATGCCACTGCTTTACTAATCTCGATAGAAAGCGTTAAACTGTAACACTGTAAACTGTACGCAGTAGAAGGAACAGGTGAAAAACACCATTTTGAAATTCGTTTTTTCTTCAGAATATGACAAACTACACTGTTTCGCCGCGTCTGGAGAGTCTCCTCTTGATCTGCTACCACGTAGCTTTCCCACTATCAACTTCTCTCCACATTTTCTGTATCTATCTTATTGTCTGGAGGACTCCCAAGAAGAGCAGCAACTACCGCTGGTATCTACTACTCATACAGGTGACCATAAAAAGTTTGAAAAAGGGTTTACGCTTAGCAAGAGTACACCCTGATCAGTGGAAGATACTAGAAGGCTATCCTGGTTCACTGCATCATCACCGTGCTACCACATAGCGCGCAGTCCTCTTGGTGTACCATGAAAGAATCTGAAAATTCTTATTTCTACTCATGTCCACTGTGATTGCATCTTTTGAAGCTCATCTGTAAACCCTAACGACTTGATTTACCAATATTACGTTACTCAATGGTCTAAGGACAACTGAACTGCCATGAATTGTTTTTACGTTCCATTCATGTTCCCGCCCTAGTACACCTAAGGGCGAAATGCTTGAATACTTGCACAACATCAACTTAAGATTCCAACTGCAATTGCTGACTTCCACTTTGATGTGTTATACACTCCCGTTCCATTGTTTCCTCTATTTGATGCCTACTGCTACGGCCTGCTCTAATTAAAAAATATTTTAATGAAAATCAGCAACGACGTTCGCAATGCAACAGTGTTCTGACTATGCAATAACAAAACTTACTATAATATTGCCATGCATTCTTGTATGCTAAATACCCACCAATATTTAGGCTCCTGAGTGGTTAAATTACTCAGGAGCCCAAATATTTCCGCAATATGTTTTAATGCACAAATCACTTGATGAATTTTAATTTATGGGTTTGTATGTACTAGAAATGGATTTGCAGAAAAGGACGTGGTTGATCCGTTGCGTTATATTCATATTTTATCTCACACCCGGCATGATCATGCTAACCGCATACCCGGACGCCGATGAAGGAATACGATTTTTGACACAGGTGAAATCGGTGAAACAATTTCTGAAATTTGTTTGTCAATTTTGGTACGAACAATTTCCATTAGATCAATTTTGGTACGACCAATTTCCATTAGATCAACTTTGGTACGAACAATTTCCATTAGATCAATTTTGGTACGAAAAATTTCCATTAGATCAATCAACAATTTCCATTAGATCAATTTTGGTACGAAAAATTTCCATTAGATCAATTTTGGTATGAACAATTTCCATTAGATCAATTTTGGTACGAACAATTTCCATTAGATCAATTTTGGTACGAACAATTTCCATCAGATCAATTTTGGTACGAACAATTTCCATTAGATCAATTTTGGTACGAAAAATTTCCATTAGATCAACTTTGGTACGAACAATTTCCATGAGATCAATTTTGGTATGATGGCATGCGAGGAGAATTATTCTCATTGCTTCGCCATCGAAGACTCCTTCGAATGAGGTGACATCGGATGTCCGTCTATCTTCATCAGATACGGATCACACGTTTTTATGGACTATTGATGAAATAACGATATTGATTGAAAAGCTGCTCTCACGAAATTACAATGAATGGTGGGTGCCTATTCATAGTATTCAGGGGTCACCGGACGTCCATCCACTCTGATCAATACGTAACTGACGAATCGTCGCACATAACCGCAGACGGTGAAGCGGTATCTGAAGGGAAACGAATGATTTCTTATAAATATTGCCTGTATGAGCTAATGTTCGCAATATGCATCTGGTCATATCTCAACGTGTTTCAAATCGCAAGCACCGAAACCGGAAAGTGAAACTTACAATCATTCCAATTTCACAAAAAGTTACAATGTTCAAGATACACTTGCCCAGTGACCATAGAGATGGTAATGATTGGGTTGGCTGCAGCAGAAATTGCAGGGAGGGAGAGCAGAATAGTAGCTAATCTATCCATGTGAAGGCGTATCAGTGGGCACAGCAAGAGTATAACAAGTGGTAAGAAGGAGAAGGTGAGCACGGATAGAGACTGAAATTGAAAATAATTTGAAAATATATAATACATATCATTGTTTATCTAGAAAAACAGAAGAGCAAAAAATAATTATTGACTGAGTTTGTTTCATTACGAGCAAACGCTATTAATCACGTGCATTGGATTCTGCTTGCTCAGTTGAATGGCGATAAAACATTTTTCATTAAATATATGTTACTACGGAAAACCTGAATGACGGGCAAACATATGGTTTATAACTTTCAATTTTGATAAGTACTAGTTTTGTATACTAAAATTTCCAAGAATTTTCACCTCCACATAAAACCCATGATTTTCTATTATGAGAGCCTACGAAATAGAGAGAGTGAGACTTAGGCTTAGGGAAATTTATAAACATCTGCGCCGGAGATAAACATATTTGCTAGTAGGCTGAATGAGCGAATTTCATAGTGCACACAAATGAGAATCGTCTTTGCAAACAGCACGAGATTGGCTTGAGTGGACTGATAATTAGGGTCCAAATTCCCAGAATAATGTACGTTTTTCTATCGTCATTTCCCTCGGAGCGGTTGTCAGTAACATGACAGATGCAACCCCCTCCGAGGGAACTAGACGACAGAAAAATTTTCTTTTGCTTGGTTTTCTTACCCTACTACTAAGATTCGCTGAACAACTCACTTGTACGAATAGTGCACGAAGCAGCTGCCGCTGGAGGGCTCGCGTCTCAACTCGGGCGAATCTCCTTAAACGTGGAACCGATTTTAAAGGAGTCAAATTTAAAAAAAAATTATGAAGCTCACTTCAAATCCCCGGCTGCAACCAGAATTTTGTGCGAGCAAACGGAGGAAATTCCTGCAGCTGTGAACGTCAACATAATAATAGCGAATAGCGCGGTGACGTCGCCTAGTTGATCGCCGTGCTGAAAATTAGTATTTATATTAATTTTATATGTACATTTATAAAAAATATACGTATTTGCACGAGAATTGTATACCATTCCGAAAAAATGATATCAATACCAAATTTGTAAAACCTCCCAGAAACATACCCAGTATATGAATGCCAGGTGTCCGGGCTTGGGTTCAGCCGTCAAAATAATGTCAAATGTCGCATTGGTATACGGAGAAAAGGCCAGACGAGAGCTTTTACTTAAAATTTCAAATAATTTTTATTCAAATATTTGCATTTCCTAGAAATGCATAGGTAGTTGCTATAAAATCCATTGGAATTTCTCCCAAGATTTATTTTGAAAGGATTTGCAAGCACTTGAAAGCAACTTACTCGGGAAAATATTTGCGCAGCGCTATGACGATTCCACAGATGTAGAGGGCGTTGGAAACAATGAAGATGGGCATCCAAAATGACCAGATTCGCTCCCGTGACCAAATGAGCCAGGAAGGACTGAAATACTAGAATACAATTATTGCTTATTGCGCAAGCACTCAGGAAAAATATTTATTTGAAAATTTTTAATGAAAATGAAAATTATATTCAGTCATAAATCTCGAAATGCCCATCGTCAGACGAATATTATGCTAGTTACCTTCAAACATTCTTGAGCGTAACAAAATATCAAAGATCAACGAACGATTTTACAGGTGCAAACGGCAATAGACGCTGGCACTCATTGATTATAACTAGTAGCATTTGCCCATTTGCAAGATATTTCCACCTGTCGTTTTTGCAAAAATGTCCTCAAAATAGTCCGTATGATGGACAAAGCATGGCAGTTATTGATATTTCCGGTGTTCTATTGTCGTCTCTCACTTCGCAGAAACGACCGCTCGGAATGAAATTACGGCTGTCAATAACTGCCCTGACTTGCCCATCCTAGTGTTCAGGCTAACCCCAGTTACAACCGAATTTCAACATTATTTTCGCCAATGTACACGGAGACGCACCTGCAAAAGCACACGTATCTGTAGACATGCAGAACGGCCAGCAGCATGAACATTTCCTGTATGAAACATCACTAACGCTACTCCAGGCTGTCGCCAAAATAGGAATAATATTAGGGTATCGCGTTTGGGAGTGCTCCAGGGATTCTCGGCGAGGAATCCGATAGACCGAAAATGTCTCGCTATTTTTTCTCGAAAATGGGCCATGGACGATATCTCTTACTATTAATCGAGTTGCGTGCCTTTGAATTTGTTCTCGAAAATGTTCCCTTAACTATTTTTTAACTATTCGTTTTCGACACTCCCAACATACTCCTATCCATCGCAGATAGTAACTGGTTCCAATTCCCCCCCCCCCCTGAGACCGTTCCCTTGTTAGCGATGTGGCATCCATTATGGAGCACTTGTCCATTGGCTCTTGCCCTTTACCCGTCAAAATGGAGGCCAGACTTCGTATTGACGACTGCATTTCAGCCGCACGGAAAATGACAGAAAAAGGTCACATTCAATCTCAAATACCATACACTACCTGCAAAAGGCAAACGAAGAAGCAGAGACTGGCCACTCCGATGCTCTCGGGCGTAGTCATCAGTCCGGCCCCGACGATGACCAGGCCATCGACGCTCATGTAGGATTCCTGGAAGACATTCGACGTTGAGGAGTTCTCCCGCTCTTCGGTTCTTTTTTCGACGCGGTTCCCTTTTTTCAGAATGCAATATACTAAATGGAGGCACGAAAGTACATAATATTCGCCCACAAATGCCCACAAAGAGTAGAAAATGACTCACAGGCTTAATGAAAACATAGCTGAAAGATATGGCAATGTCCAATAGCGCGTAGAGCATGATCACATGTCGATAGCTTCCTATCTTTTTCCAATTCACAGTGGATACGATGATAATCAAGAGTGCGTTGAAGATGAGCGATGGAATCGCGAAGGCGTTAGTCAGGACCGAGAGCATACTGTAAGTAATAGGATGTCGCTGATGTTGACTATATTGACAGCCGCCATTTCGAGTCGTCTAATTTAAGAAAAGGAAAAGTATCGGAATACATGGTTTGGATGCTAACATAATACACGAAATTGAATCGTCAAGCAGGAAATACTCAGTCGGTGTCCCTATTATTAGCCAACATATGGGGGAATGAATCGACTATAATTTGTGGTTGTACCAAAATGTAGAGTCACTCGACTTCCGTAATTGCCGACTGTGGCTGTGCATAGGGTAGGAATGAAAATATGCTACGGGCCTTTGCGCCGTTATGAATACATCCAGTCTTGAGCCAAGATAATAAGGGTTTAATAAAGCCGCCCCCCTCCCACTCGCATAAAGCTACTGTTAGAGTGTAGAGATAATTCTGAACCGATTCGCCGTCTCTCACAATCCCAGCCGAAAGGCAAGTGCGTCGTAATGGTGAAGTTGGCAGATGCGTCATATTTGCCACCATTTTCGGCGCGCTCACTCATATTTTTCCATGACGATGTAAATATCCGTGGAGCTCTTGTCTCTCACCCCTCTCGTATAAATTCCCTAAGGTTTATGAAGGTGCGAAACGCTAAGTGAAAATATTATTATGTCCAACAAATAACCGACGTTTTATTACTTGAAAAAAGTTATGTTTCTGGTTATTGATATGCGCTTGCGATCTTATTGCTTGATGTTGACCAACATATAACCAATGTTATGCAAACGTCCACGCCCACCGCCCACGCCTTTATCAGGCTGCTGAAATAAGCTTTTCTAACCATGAACCACGAAGTCACCTATAGGGATTATATTCCTCATCAATTCTGAGCAGGACGAAGACTGAAGGATGAGCATGCCCAAGAAGTCCAGGCGCTCGTTCCCGACGCGCGCTCTCAAAACGCCGCCTATCTATGGTAGAGCCGCTTAGCGATGAAGACCGCAGCCCGAAATGACAGAAAGACGTGACACAGAAGTACGTCGTTCTTCCTTTAGTGACGCTGTATCCAGGCAGGAGACTTCGTAGTCTTTCGACCTCAGCCCGCACTCCAATAACACTTCCAACTACACCTAACGAAGATTGGAAGGAACGTCAGGACCCGATGTACAAAACACAACCTTTCACCCGCGGGTTTGCTGTATTTCGCAACAGAGTTGGCAGTTTGTATGCGAAATCGAGTATGTTTCACGGACGCTATATATCAAATGAGCTAAGTCTCGTGAAATATAACTGATCTCGCATACAAAAGGCCAGCCCAATTACGCAACGACACATACATGAACAGGATGTCCTCAAAAGTTACGCACTTTGTTGTTTTCATGGTTGCCGTGGCAATTAACGATCTTTCGTCAACCTGTTGACGGCGCAGTTGGTGTAGGGATCACAAGCAAACGTATGTTTTTCGTTCATTCATTCATGTATTTTTCATTCGTATTATTCCTGAGGAATGGTAGACTCACATATTATGGACAACTTTCCGAGAAAGATAGACGGGGAAGAAATGCCCGTTCGCTTGCTCTACCTTCCTGTTATCCACCCAACGGGATGTTCCATATCCGCCGTAGCGCACAATTCGAGCCTGAGCTGTGAGAGTGCGCGGATAAAACGTGTGAACGAAGAGACGTAGAGATCTTGTTTTCATAATTTTCAGAGTATTTACCTTTTTGCTATGGCCGGCGATGCACGAGTATCTAAATAATAGGGTAAGCAGAACGATTCACATGCGATTCGCGTTTTGCTTGTCTCGTCCCATCCGCCCGGTTGTCCCAAGTGTGAAGATAGCGCAGCTCTTACATGTGGTTCGTTCCGCATATCCTACTAAATAAGTCTGTCTTAAGCTTCTCTACGGCGGGAGACAATGGCTGATCGTTATGACGTCGTCGTGTATGGCGCTACGGGATTCACGGGGTCGTACATTATGCGGGCTATCGCTACAAGTCCCCTCTACAAGGTTTCTAAATCGATTGCAAAGAGCATTCGTTTCATTCAATCGATCTGTTTGTCTATTTAACGTAGCGACAGCCCTGAGAGGCGAATGATACTGTTTTCTGTTTTCTGGCACCGTGTTTTCGCTTTGAATTCGTCAACCTATGGCTCAACTATGCCAACGGTTATGATAGGGAAAGCAAGCAGAAGTAATTTTTCTATTGTCAAATTCTCTAGCATAATAGCGGTTGTCCATCATATGCGAGAAATATCCGCTCGCGGAAATTAGACGACAGAAATTTGCACTTCTGCTTGCTTTTCCGATCCCAATCATATGCTTGATTCAGGGTAAGACAGTCGCAGTCGCCGGCCGCAGTGAGTCCAAGCTGAAGAAAGTGCTGGATGAGATCGCTGCTTCTTCGGGTTCGTGTTCTTATTGCATTAATGGATGATACTATTCATATCTCTCCTTGCCAATAGGCAGTCAAACTTTGACTCACTTCAGAAAATAATTATAATATCAACAAGACAGCTGTTGCATTCCAGGTGTGAACTCGGTCAGGGACTACCCTATGATCGTCGCTGACACATCCGATGCAGATTCACTTGCAGCCATGGCCAAGAAGGCCCGCGTTATCATCAACGCCGTAGGACCGGTGAGTTCACCTCATCAGTAGGGCGCTATTAATCTTTGGGCCGTTTCTCGTCCTTGCCTTCCGATGACCATTCTCTCTCGCTTCTAGCCGTAACTAATCTCCTTCATCTCTTTCATAATACACATTTCGCAATGCATACAACGTAAACACCGTCCGCTGCAAAGTCTCTCAACAGTATAACTTGAAAACTGGTTATTGAGAGTGGGGGTTCCATGGGAAAGTGTGTGAAAAGGATGGCCGTTGTTTATACCCGCAACGTAACTTGACTTTCTGCGTGCACTTTGGGTGATTGAGAAGAGAAAATGGGGAATTACTCACGCTACAATTGTCCAATTTAGATTTTAAATGAAAATCAAACACGCTAGACTCTTTTCATCCCATATATAGCTTTCCTAATGACTTTTCTAGCGGGAATTGCCAGGATGTTTCCCTTCACTAACAGCTCGCTCTACCGCAGTAGTTTGGTAATGTAATACGGCACTGGACGACTTGTCCCTACAGGAACGGAAAAGCGCTCTTTGCAGTACCGCTTGCATGGAGAGGCGGTGGTGCGCGCAGCTGTTGAGAATGGTGCCAGCCACGTCGATATTTCCGGCGAGGATGAAGTAAGTGTATCATAACAAAAATGAATCTATGATTTGATAACCAACAGAGCTGCGTGGTGATTGAAGAATGATAAATGCACTTTTTGCCTATTTAAAACCCTAAATCTATTTCAACAACCCTTCATATTCAGTTCCTGGAGCGCATTCACTTCAAGTATTCGCAACAGGCGAAGGATAATGGAGTGTACGTTGTCGGTGCTTGTGGGTGAGTGCCCTAACTAGGAAGGAACTGAATCCAAGCAGAAGTGCACATTTCTGTCGTCTAATTCCTTCGGAGCGGTTCGCCATCACATGAGAGAAACGGCCGCTCCAAGGGAATTAAAATGTGCACTTCAGATTTCATTTCGTTCCCTAGCAGAAATCCCTACTAATGGTTAAAAACTGAAAAGATATAAGAATTACAGATGGGATTCGATTCCGTGCGATATGGGAGTGGACTTTCTGAAGAGAAATTTCTCTGGAACACTCGCACATGTGGAGACATTCGTCCGCAACCAGAGCGGACCATCGGTATATCATAACAGAGAACTTGAGAGAGCGGAGAAAAATGTACAGTAGGGTTTCTAAGTCGGTACTAAAGTGCATTTCTCATTTATCTAATCCACTTGGAGCGGTTGTCTATCAAACGTAGAGATAGCAGCTCCACAGAAATTAGACGCCTGAGAAATACACTTTACTACCGATTTAGAAACCCTAATGTACAGTGGGGTGCTCACCAGGGGTTCAAAAACGGTAAATTCGTCGTCATTCTTCTCCGCCGCGCGGTCGTCTATGAGAGAATGAGGCAACCGAGCGGCGGAGAAGAATGACAACTAATTTACCGTTTTTGAACCCCTAGTGCTCACTCATAGAACAAGCAAAGTTTCTATATCGGTAGCATGAATAACATGCATTTCACATACGTCCAATCCTCGGACCAATCGTTTACAGATTACTGTTCGTGGAAAATTTAGAAACTGTTGTATACTTATCATTGGAGATGTGCAATTGAACCAAATCTCCTGTGTCAGGGCTACGCGATCAACGATGGAACCTACCAAACGATCATTCTGGGCATCTCGTCAATGCGTTCAGACGATCTGAGCAAAATTCGTCGTGCGATCATGCCTGGCGGAGTGCCGCTCTCCGTTCACAAGCCGCCCACGAGGTATATTTTATTCATCGCGACAAACTGTTAATCTCATTTTCCATAATATAGTCTACGTGAAAAATCATATGCTAATTTGCTTTCTGAGAAACAAACGAATAATGCCAAAAAGAGACAGCAGAGTCAGTCAAAAACAAGCGTACTAATTTCAATCTGTATAGCAGTCCAGTTACCACGCCTAATAACAACCGACAAATTTATGAACAACCCAGGGCTCCAATGTGGCACGTGCAGAGGAATGGGCTGGACGCATGGGCAATGCCGTTCTTGGGATCGGACAAGGTTTGGTTTGGCCATAATTAAGGATTTTCTACTTCATTGATATCTTGATTTTCCACATATCTACTAGAGCTGTGAGAGACAGCAGCTGAGAAATGAATTCGAGAAAGATCTTGAAAGAGCACGTCCCTGTTTCTCAAGAGTTGTCATTCAGTCCGTGGTACAGCGCACTCAGTACTACGACCACAATGTGAACGGAAAGAGGCCCGTCCTGATCAACACTTACTTCGCACTCCGTGAGTATTGCTAACAACTATAGATTAACACCCCGCAAGCATTTTGTACTTGTGATGTTTTCATAGTTTATGAATGACATCCGAATCCGTTACCCAGTGATAATACACACAAAAACACAATAGTTTTCAGTTAACTACACTTTTAGACTATATCGCATAGTTCAGGGAATGGGTTGTGCCTTATGCATGCTTGGCATTACACTGAATTTTGGTGGAGTCGCCATTCAGCCTCATTCTTCTGGGCCAGCCTCGTTGGTCTCTGGTTGGGGTGCTTCGCCGTCGGCAGTATGTGCCCTCCAACTCGCAAGTTCCTTCAGTCCTATCCCGACCTCTGCTCCTTCAAGATGTTCACGGTGTGTTAAACTCTATTGTTGGGAGTTCGACTACTTCATTGGCTATATTTCATTACAATTATGTACATATATGAAGATATACCAGCAGTCTAAAATGGCTATGACGCGATTTTCCCAGCAGGGCCATTGAATATTTGTTCAGAAATCCGGTCCGACGGAACAGCAGATAAAGGAGACCTCGTTCTCGTACTACTTCTTCGGAAAAGGATGGACAGAGGGACAGACTCCTTATGAAAGCGTCACGCCTACAAAGAGTGTCAGTCTACCGTATGGCTGGTAGTTGGACTAGTTTATGGGCTATTTTCAATTGCAACAATATATTCGAATTGTGCCCTCTGTGAAACAAACTCAAGCTGAGAAACTGTCAACCCTAGCCTGCCGTATCCTTCCCTCTGCACTTTTCCGTTCAGGAGGCTGTTGTATGCCGTGGACCAGACCCTGCGTACGTCGCAACTTCTGGTTGTGTTGTATCTGCAGCTCTTGCCCTGCTCGACGACAGATACAAGCTGCCTACTGAGTAAGTTTCATCGGTATTGCGGTAGAGTCTAGAGGATTACTGCAGCAATATGCGGGGATCTCCATTATCCTATATTTTTAAGGGGAGGCGTATACACGACGGCAACGGCATTTCGTGACACGAGGATCTACGAGTATCTCAAGTCATTCGGAATAACCTTTGAGAAGTTATGAGCAAGGACCTATCGTATTCATCTCATCACCCCATTTTGACTGTATAATAATGTATATTTTACCTTTAAAAAGTCAGCATGGTTGCAGTGCCTGGTTTTTATATTACTTCAAAGTTGTTATGATTTAAAAAAAGAAAATTCCAGCAAGAAAATTCGCCTGCAAAAGAAAAAATAAACTATTATGCATAGTGGTCCGTTCATGAATGAGTTGAGTTGTTTATAGAGAAGGCAGAAAGTGATGGAATGAGCCGGTTACAGCACAAAAAATATTCATGGTAATTGACTTGTAAAGGCGGGGGAAAACGTGGAGGATAGCTTGATGTTCTTTCTGCGTTGATACCTGGGAGTTGAATAGATCGTCAATAGTGGGTTGATGACGAAATGGAGTTGCATGAACTGAAATAAAACAAAGTTGCAGTGCTCATTAGGGATCGTATTATGGAACGTTATTGACAGCCGTCCATTTCTAGCAGTCTATAATAATAATATTCATGGCGGTCGTCTCTGAGAAGTGAGAGACGCCCTCTAAGAATGAAATTAGACGTTTAGAAAAAGAAAGATGGCTGTCAATAACGTTCCATAATGCGATCCCTATTGCTCAGTGTCATTTTGGCTGTTATTTCGCAATCCACGTAGACAGAAAAGTTTAAAATTGAACAATTTTACCATGAAACATGAATCTTGGACTTCCAACGATCTGAACGGCAAGAGATGACTCGTAAATGTTGCCAGCAAAGGCAGAAATGCGCAAGAACTGAGAAGGCATTGGATTGTCACACTCTTAAGTCGCATGTTGAAGAGAACAATGTTCAGAATAGTCTCGCGTCACTTTGATGAAGGCCTTATGAAGTGCCACTTTAGTGGAATGCATTGCGACTGATTTTAGTTCCTGAAGCACAAGATGGCGCATGATCATGATAAATGCCATGCAGAGTGGCAGCCCGAAGATGTATATACCGAAGCAGACTATCACTAGCGGCTCCGATTTCGAAGTGTGTCCTGGCAAAGTTGAATATTCCACGAAAAATTTCCTAGATTTTAAACGCAGCACCGTTTATCGCCGCGTATTTTACATCGAAGTCAGGTGCTAGCTCAGCTATTATTTTCACGAGGTCAACTTGCTCTGCTTGTGAAGCAGCCAACCATATCTGAAAGATTGACATCGTTATTCAAATAACCTTCTCATATTAAAATGCTGTACGTGCAGTCCCATAAAGAGTAAAAAGCCTGAATAGCCGATCAGGACGCCAACGTAAATCGGAGTGGGTCTAAAGCAACACTTTAACTGTGTAAGATCATGATTGTTGAGTAAAAGAAGAGGTCAACGATTCACACTTTTGTGCACTAGGGTAGGCAAAGCAATATATTATTTACAGCCGCCCATTTCTAACCGTCTAACTTCATTTCAAGGGCCGTCGGTCACTTCGCAGAGACAACCGCTAGGTATGAAATTAGACGGTTGGAAATGAGCGGCTGTCAATAATTTCTTGCTTTGTCCACCCTATTGTGCACTAATAGCACACAAGGATTGCCATAGCAGTACAGAAATGCACACCTGCCAATGATGACCGTATATCGGTAGAATATTTGGATGGCAAAGCAAACGACGGACATGCAATACAAGCAAGTGGCTGTGGTGTGAACTGAAATGAAAACTTGGCACTTTGCCAAGAGCACGCAAATGGTTACGGTAGTAGCAAAGTTCAGGCAGGAATATTTTGAGCAGATTCCCATGGACTGAAATATTAGGGGCTCTCCAATGGGAACAAGTCTGAGTACATTGAACAGCCACACAGAAGAGAAAAGATTCAACCTTTGCATACAAATCATATTAGCCACTGACGAACCAATCTCAGCCAAACTTTCATGTATTATAATGAGTGTGAACGCTCTGAATCTCAATTATCTGACAAACGTCGTTATTTTTTTCAAATTCTTGATCTCTTTCATCAATATTAATGAATAGCTCACAGTTCATTCTGCTGATGACGAGTGAGTGCCATAAAACACAAATAGAGGTTGCACGCAAGGGCGAGGAGGGCGGCACAGTAGTGAATACAAAGAACGATGGTCATTGAGCAAAATACCTATCAAGCTGACTCTAGTATTAAGATATGAGGGTTTTGTCAAAGCTCCACGCACACCTGATAGAATAAGCCGATGGCATATAATCTGTGCATTACAAATTGTTGTTTTCAGCTCTAGACCGTCTGACTGTGAATCTTCGAATACAAAGCCTGTCCTTGTACAATCTGTTGCTTACATGCATTATATTGTATCTACTATGACTAACTCGCTGATCTAATAACGACTTTTGCACGTTCGCATTATCGTACTTTTTGAACTCTCTGATTTTGACATTCATAGCTGTTTGGGGTGATGACATGATCTACGTGTATCTCAAATCATTCGGAATATGTTTTGAGAAGATCTGAGCATGGACTTGTCGCTTTCATTTCACCACCACATTTTGCCTGTACAATAATGTGTATTTTACCTCAAAACCTTCTGGGTACGTTACGAAAGGTAACGTACCCAGAAGCACTTTGAACAAGCAGGGTTACGTAGTCCTTCCAGCAGCCGGCCTTACCGGTGGGCCCCACCTAGCGTTATCGCTTGACGTGGTAGAACCTTTACCTTTTTTTTACCTTACCTCAAAAAAAAGTCAGCAAGGTTGCAGCGTTCTCTTTTATATTACTTCGAAGTTGTTATTATTTTAAAAAAATAGAAACTTCCAGCAAGAAAGCGCGCCTGAAACAGAAAAGTACCACAATTCATACTCCCATTCTTCTGTTGACTGTACGGATCGACTCTATGTGAGTTGCGAGGTTGTTGAAAAATAAAAGAACAAGCAAAGAATATGTGTTGGGGAAATGAATGTGAGTCCCGAATAATCATCTAGGAGAAAATGCACGCATAGTCTCATTTCAAAAATTTGGTGAAATGCTGGAGAGTCGAACCGCGGCGCTGAAGCAAAAGAGTGAAGACTTCATCCTCTACACCACCCATTCACTTGACCGGTAATTTCAATAATGAAATGAATTCTTCAAGCCTCTTCAGCTCTCTCCCAAAAGGCGGTAGAGGAGAGGGAGAGGGGAGAGGGGAGAGGAGCACTCAATTAGCGCCAATGTCAGCATAGAATAGTCTTATTATCTCTTTAACCTTTGGTTATATCGATTTGCAGCCAACAGCGAAATTGTAGCACTCATCGATTCGATCATTTTAAATCGGCACGATACATTATATTTGAACTGATTTACAACGTGAAAACAGACAAAATTGTACTATAAGTCAGTTCAACGTCATTATATAGGAACACCGTAAACATAACACAGATCTTCTCATAGAGTGGAGCGGAATGAATAGAGCTACCGACAGCACTTTTCTGAATCCGAGATGAAAATATATTTCCTGATTATATCGACCCAGCTGATTACGATGGCGACTTTCGTTTGGCACGAAAATCAGCCGTTAATTATATATGCCCTCAGGGCACTTTTGCCTTTTTCTTATTTCTGAGCGATTTTCCCCCTGATTTGATGCACTGAGATTGTGCGGATAGTACTGAAGGCACTACAACATCATTTTCAGGTATGATTGTGTATGCAAATTTCAAATTAATCATAATTTGAAGTTTTGAAATGACTGTC